>JBBGZY010001865.1:1190000-1424588 GCA_037952925.1 Lithobates clamitans
ATTAACAGACAAAGTAGCAGTTAAAGGGTTGAGACAAACAAAACATACATTTTAATAATTTATGTAAAACCTTTATACCAAAAAGAAAAAAAAAGTTTTCGTAACTGCTAAAAAGTGTTAGCTGGAGTTCAGTTTCCATTTGATAATAAAATCCATCTAAATCTGCTAGCTTAACACTACTCTCTCTTCAGACTGACAATGCTGCTGTTGAAAGGTGTCTGCTTTACTACTTGAGGCTGGGTTCACATACATGTAAACTGGATGCGTTTTTAACCGCATTCATTTCACATTACATGTGAACGTGATCAGCTTTCAATGAAGCCGGTTCACACAGGGCAGCCGCAGTTTTGAAAAGAGTCCTGTGTATTTTTGGTTCCAGTTCAGGAAAAAATTTGCACCTGAATTACACCTGAACTGGTGGATAGAAACACACCAGACTTCAGACTGCAAACCGAAGCCAGACATGTGTGAACTCAGCCTCATCCAGAATGCAGACACCCTAAGACAGGAAGTGTGTTAATGGATGGATCATCAGGTGAAATAAAAGAAAAAAAAGGTTAAAAAAGTTTGTAATTAACTTTATAGAGGGTGTTGGGAGTATTGAGGATCAGCAAGTGATCACTGCAAAGTGGATTGCACTAAGCCCTGTTAAGCCATAGGCATAGTTGCCAACATTGTAAAAAAAAATTTAGGGACACATTTTTGGCTGTGGGGCGGGGGTCTTGTTATAATTAGGGGGCGGGGCATGCGTTTGTGGGTGTGGCACGGGAACAAGTAAAAATGCGGCGCGCTAAGCGCGCCGTGGCGAAAAATGGGCGTGGTTTACGCGAAATAGTGGGCGTGTCTTAAATGGGCATGGCTCAAAGGGGTGTGGTTAGAGTCTGAGATGAATGAGGGATGGAGAGGGAAAGGGGGGGAGAGGGATGGAGGGACAGCAGCCCTAGATCCTACACAACAATGGAAGTATGTGTATTCTAGAAAGTTTAAGAATCAGCAGATAAAGATACTCCAAACACCTGGTGTTAGCACTTCAATCATCCCGGCACCATGGTTGTTATGGTGCCAGGATGATTGAAGTGCATTATTTCTATTATTACATTGTAATATAAAATCAAATCATTCAACTCACCATAATGCTGAATCAGTGGGATCCCTGAGTGTGTCACCTGTCACCTGTCACGTCGCCTGCCACCAGCCGCCCATCCTTGCATCAGGTGTCCCAGCAGAGTCCGTCCTTGCATTAGGTGCCCCCAGCAGAGTCCGTCCTTGCTTCAGGTGCCCCCAGCGGAGCCCCCCTTATATCAGATGTCCCCAGTGGAGCCCCCCCTTACATCAGATGTCCCCAGCGGAGCCCCCCCTTACATCAGATGTCCCCAGCGGAGCCCCCCTTACATCAGGTGTCCCCAGCGGAGCCCCCTGATGTAAGTCCCCCCTCACATCAGGAGTCCCCAGCGGTGAATCCGCCGCCATTACAGAAGGCCAAGGGGGAACAACATAATGTCTCCACCGGCCGCGTGGTTACAATAGAACCACCACCCACCCCTGCCCCTTTCCATAACAGACTGGCAGCAGGGCGGAGCAGGACGGAGCGCTGGGGGGGTGGGCGGTGCCGCAGCAGCTCGGTTTCTATTGAAGCCACCCAGCTCCACTTCTGGTCTTCTCAAAAATGGCGGCCGGCAGAGACATTGTCTCCGCCGGCCGCGGACCTCTAGCGGTGGCGCCGAAAAAACGGATTTCTCAGGACATTTCCCGGGAATTAATAAAATCGGGAAAAGAGTCTAAATCCGGGGAATGTCCCGAGAAATTCGTGCATAGTGCATAGGGGGTAGAAATGTTCATGCCCACCAAGCTCAGTTGTAACAAGACCCAGTCTTTTTGAGATATGTGACAGTTCCAGCCAACTGTGCATGTTCAGATACAAGCATAATTGTATTGTTTCAAGTCTGGGGCCTCTGTCACTTCTCAACTTAAGCCATTTTCCAGGACAAAAAATACCCGCAACATTCTGCCCGTGTGTATGTCGGTCTGACCGACAGAAGTTCGGCCGGCTTCTGTTGGACATGCATGCTAGAAAACCAGGGGCCGTCCGATTTCCGATCAGCGCTTTCAGCCAATGGCAGAGAGCCCTGATTGGAGTGTTCAGGCGGGGGGCCACCCCCTGTCAAAACACAACAGCTCAGCGCAGGAGATCGCTGAACTAACCTTGCATGGTTAGTACAACAGCTTTCATCCAGAGCTGTCCATTTTTTTTTTTATGCCACCCGTGGGGTTGCATGTAAAAAAAACGTGGTGTGTATCAGGCTTTATTAGGAGCTCAAAGCAGGGAATATTTACAGATACAATAGACTAGAGCTTGGTATTATGCACAATGAAAACGAAAAACTGTATACTTACCTGACGGTAATTTTCCTTTCCTGATGCATAAGCTTGACAGCATACACGTATGGGATAGGCTCTGCCCCTCGCCCAATCAGGACTGGTTATACTACATATAAATGAGTCCCCCCAGGCGGCATTCTCGTAACTATACTCAAATGCAAAGCCCACAAGGGAGGGACCTATATGCTGTCATGCTCATGCATCAGGAAAGGAAAATTACCCTCAGGTAAGTATACAATTTTCTGTTTTCCTGACACAAGCATGACAACATACACGTATGGGATGTAGCATGCCCACAAAACCCAAGGGAGGGCCATGCTGAAGCGTTTGAATCAACAAATCATTAGATGGACGGGGGATGGCGTGAGACATGGGGGGAGGAGCCTGAGTGTGTTGGCTGGCGGGCGCCGATGCAGACAACCCATGGCGGGTATGTGAAGGAGGGGAAAGGAGCCGTGGCTGTGGATGATCTCCGTCCGGACCGTTCTGTCTCTGTGCTGCTCGGGAGGTGCCGACCCACACGGCGGAGCGCGAGACTGTATCGTGCTACGCGGGCAGTAAGGCTTCTGAGCGGTTTCAGCATCCAACCCCCCCGATCCCATTTATAGCGGCTCTGTCCCAGATCCATCCTGAATCATAGAAGCCAACAGAGGAGAGGGCTGAGTGGGCAGCCACCGTGTTATTGAAGCGGTATCCCCCAGGATTCCATCAAGAGGCCATGCAGTAAGTCCAGTCTGGGTACACCTGTAGAAGAAGGTAAGAGAGGACCAACATGAGGGCTTAACCCCACAGAGCTGAAGAGCAGATTCTGGAGGTATTCTTTTTGAATTGTGCAAGCTGTTTGCTGTATCTCTACCGCTGTATGACCCCCACGGGAGGTATTGTTGAGCATTATATTTAATAGAGGATGGACGGTAGGAGGGTCAGTAGAATAGATAAATGCTGAACTGTTGAAAATTGTAAAATTGTAACCGCCCCGGTGAACCCCCAGGTATTGAAGGAAGGGGAGGTTGGAGGGAATACAGGAAAAGAGTGGAAGAAAGGGATAAGCCCCGAACAGGAATTCTTTGTAAAGTACATCAAGAAGCCGAGTACGGATTTGAATAGCTTAATTGCCCTGTAAAAAGAACTGGAAACCAGACGCCTAGCCTTAGGGGGATCGATCAACTCACCATGAGTAAATCGTCGTCCAAAGCAGCTGGGGGGGGGCTCCTAAAATCCCAAAAGACAATGCCACGGGGAGTACAATCAAACAGTACCTGGCCCAAAGGCTTAGTCCCAAGAACACCAACCCAGTGTCCCAAAAGCCAGACAAAGCGGATAAAAAGAGGGGATTGGAGGAGAAGAAAGAAGTTACCCCAGATCAATCTTGAGATGATTTAACTCTCGACAGTGAATTAGAAACAACTAGATCAGAAGACCAAAGGATAGAGGCCCAATTCCCCACAAAAGGAGAGATCTTGGATATGTTTAAGGGACTGGAAAACTCAATAAAAACTGAGATAAATATGTTGAGAACCGACTTGAGAAACCTGTTGGTTAGAGTAGAGACGGCGGAAGAAATAATTGATAAACAAGCCTTGGAGCTTTGTGTCCTTAAAGAACAAGTTAAAAGCGTACAACAAAATCAAACAAAACTCCTCTATAGGCTAGAAGACCAAGAAAACAGAAACAGAAGGCAGAATCTGAGAATCCGCTCTGTACCAGAAAGAAGGGGGGAAGACTTAAGCTAAGTCATACGGGAAATCTTTTGTCCCCTACTTGACGTGGGAGTAGAGGAGTTCCCTAAGATCGAACGGGTACACCGGGTAGGAAGATCAGATACTATCAGAGCAGATAGAACTCGGCACATAATAGTGAGATTCAGATTCTATGAAGATAAAGCTAGAATTTGGGTAAAATTAAGAGGGAAAACCCCCCCTGCAATATGAGGGCACCGAGATCCTTGTTTTCGCGGACCTGGCCCCAGAAACATTGGCTAGAAGACGTGCTCTAAAACCCCTTTTGGAACAGATGAGGACACAGAACATAAAGTATAGTTGGGGCTTTCTGGCTTGTCTTCTAGGATCTAAAGATGGAAGAGCAGCCAGGCTAGGATTCCCTGAAGAACTTGGGGACTTTTGCAAAAATTGGAGATACAAGAGCCACGGTTGCCGGATTGGTTTAATGAATAGAGGGTGGGGGAGGAGACGGGACATGGTCAGGAATTCAATGTGTAATAAGTGTGATTGATGGAGTCTTGGGGGGGGCTGTGGAGGGGGGGTGGAGAGCACAGAGGGGAGTGGTCAATGGCGGTTAGGGAAAGCAGTCCTGAGTGAGGCGCCCGTTAGGTGGTCGGCTTACCGCCCCAGCAACCCACTCTGTGATCGAGGGGGGGGCACACTGAGAGTTCCACCTCAGGGTTAGAGATCTGGAGAGGGACATAAAATAAGTGTCCTTTGAGGATCGAGGGGCCCGGTTGGGGCCAAGGAGGGAGGTGGGGGGGTGGGAGAGGGGCGGCTGTGGGAGGGAGGGGAGGAGAGGGGGGCTGTGGGGGGGGGGATACCTCTGATACAATGCCCATAAGAATGGTTAAACCTCGCTACGGACCTAATAATAGAGGCTCAGACAGGATGCTAGGAATAAAAAGATGACAGCAGTTAATTTTATGACTTACAATGTTAGGGGACCTAATAATCCCATCAAGAGACATAAGATAATGAAAGAGCTTAAATGGTACGGGGCAGAAGTGTTTTTTCTCCAGGAGACACACATATCCCATGAGTCAAATGTGAAACTGTACTGTAGGGATTTTCCGATATGGTATCACGGAGACACAATCACAAAAAGAGCGAGTGGGGTAGCAATTGGGTTCGCGAGTGGAACCCGTTTTGTACTGGAAGAAAGGTTGACCGACCCGGAAGGTAGGTTTCTATTCCTAAAAGGTAAACTTTTCGAAGTTTACTTTATGCCCCCAATAAAAATCCAAAGAGATATTTAAAAAATATTTTTGTAAAGTTGAGGGATTTTAGGAAGGGGCACCAGATCATGATCGGAGATATGAATTACTGTATGGTACCAGGGTTTGACAGTACGACCTGGGCACAGGGGACAAATCACATACAATTAAAAGAGGTAAAACAAAAATTATATGCCAGCCAATTGGTTGACATATGGAGGATTCAGGATCCAAAAAGACAAAATTTTACGTTTTACTCCCCTGTTCACGGGTCCTACTCTAGGATAGATTATATTTTTGTAGAACATAGAGATATTGATAGGGTGATAGAATCTAAGATAGAAATTTCTACGCTCTCGGATCACGCCCCAGTGAGGATGAAAATGACAGTTTCAGGGAAGCTAGGCCATTATTTTGGGTGGCGCCTGAATGAGGAGTTGATCCGAGATGAGGAAGACTCCGCAATAGTAGGAAGGGAACTTGAATACTAGTTCTCATCAAATGACACTGGAGAAGTATCGGGGTCCACCTTGTGGGAGGCCCATAAGGCCTACATCAGGGGGTTCCTGATAGAATTAGGGGCAAGGAAAAAAAAGGCGAGAACAGAGAAAATCCGAAACCTGACAGACGAAATACAGTGGGCCGAACAAGAACATAAAAAACTTCCGGGTAGACATCAAGAATTATATCAAAAGGTAGTAAATAAAAGAGCGGAGTTGAAAGTGCTATCAGAACAAGAAACTAGGGTAGCTTTCAATAGGATTGCAAGAGAAAGATACCAGTGGGGAAATAAACCTAGTAAATATCTAGGGAAAATGTTACAAAAGAAAATGACATTAACTTCATTGAGAAGAAGGCAATATGGTTTTCTCCTCAAAAGGAATTGCGGATACATTTAAAAATGATTACCAAGATCTATATTCAGTAGAACATCAGGAAATCCTGTCTGGAGAAAGGAATAGGAAAATAATTGATTTTCTCAGGAAGGCGAAGCTTCCAAAAATCGCCGAAGAGGCCAGGGAGGCATTCGAGGCCCCAATTACGGAAGAGGAAATAAATAAAGCCATATCAGAGTCGGCACTATAAAAAGTATAAAGCGATCCTAATCCCAAAGCTATGTCACTATATGAACGGTCTAGGGGCAGAGCATGAAATTAGTAGGGAGGCATCATCTGCCTCCATTACCGTTATCTTGAAAGAAGGCAAAGAGGGAACGTTGTGCTCTAGTTATAGGCCAATTTCATTACTCAGCGCCAATATAAAACTTTACGCTAAAGTGTTGGCAGGTAGACTGAAAGGGCTAATGAATATCCTCGTAAATCCGGACCAGGTTGGATTTACCCCTAAAAGGGAGGGGAGAGATAATGGGCTGAAAACCTTGCTCTTACTTCAAATAATAAAAGACAGAGGCCCCCCAGGACTATTACTGTCGATCGACGCCGAAAAGGAGACTGGGGGTTCATGATACAGACTCTGGATATTATGGGAATCGGTCCAAGAATGATCAATTGGATCAAAACATTATATCACCACCCCACAGCAGTAATACAAGTGAACGGACTAATATCACTCCCAGTTGAGATGAAAAATGGGACAAGACAGGGTTGTCCCCTGTCCCGATTATTATTCGTTTTACCCTTAGAACCACTTCTGGCCACGATACGTAATGATCCTAATATAAGTGAATTTAAGGTGGGAGAGGAAGAGCATAAACTTGCAGCATTTGCGGACAACGTACTGTTTTATATCACAAATCCCTGGATCACTATGCGTAATCTATTAAATAGTCTAACACAATACGGGGAAATTTGTAATTTCAAAATAAATTTAGCAAAGTCAGAAATATTAAATATTAATTTAAGTAAGATGGAAGAAAGAGAACTGAAAAATGAGTTCAAATTCGCCTGGACGAAAGATTTAAAGTATTTGGGAATTAAACTAGCAAATACAAGGGAGAAGATCTACAAAATAAACTATCTACCTCTGCTTAATGAAGTTAGATCAGAAGGTAAAAGATTTCTTGGTAGGTCGCTATCCTATATAGGACGTATCAACATTATAAAGATGGCGCTTCTTCCAAAGATTTTGTATAGGTTCCAGATGTTGCCAGTAGCACTCCCTCAACAATATCTTAGAAGAATAAAAATTTTGTTAATGAACTTAATATGAAAAAATAAAAAAACGAGAGTCTCTTTTGATTTATTTAATCAGAGGAAAACGAATGGAGGTTTAGCTATTCCCGATACTCAAAATTATTACAAAGCAGTAGTGCTGTCTAGAGTGATAGAATGGGCTAGAGAAAATAACGAAAAAAAAATGGGTTAGTATAGAGAAAACACTTTGTACGGCACAATTGGGGAGTATTATTTGGAGCCCTCCACAGTATAGAAAATCAGGTGAAAACACTGATGCACTAACACGTAATGTTTTCAAAATATGGGATGGGATATACAAACAACTTAATGGTAAATATAATTCACCTTTAATTGCACTGAAAGATAACAAATATTTCCCACCTGGAATAAATAGCTCAGGAGGAGATTGGTTAAAAAAGGGGGTAACACAATTAAGAGATATAATTAAAAAAGGTAAAAATATTCCAACACAGGAATGCATACACAATAAGCTTTCATGGGGGATGGTTGAGTGGCGGTACCTCCAGTTGAATCATTTTGTCAAAAACCTACCACAACCAATCAGATCTGGAGACAATCTGACTATGCTAGAACAACTGTTCTCAGCAGAGGACCTAAGGAATACTAATTCAAAAATGTATAGAATTTTGTTGAGGTCAGAACAAGTGGAGATACTGCCATATATCAGAAAATGGGAGAGGGAATTGGGGACAAAGCGGGACAAGAGCTTTATCGGAAAAATTTTGAAACTCGCTCATCGCTCTGCAGTAGACATTAGGACTGCAGAAATGAACTACAAATGTCTGGTGAAATGGTACGCAACACCAGACAAAACGAGTAAATACCAGAGTAATAAACCGGCACAATGTTGGCGAAGCTGTATGGATGTAGGAACAATGACCCATCTATGGTGGGACTGCCCCAAAATTAAAGAATATTGTAAAAAGTTTCTCCACCTTATTAAGGAAATCACTAAAAAAGAAGTAGTGGAAGACCTGTGGGTTGTGTTGTTTCATGGTGTTGAGGGTGATATAAAGCAGTATAAACGATCTTTGGTTCCTCACTTAATAAACGCCGCAAAGAGACTTCTACCTATGAAGTGGCAAAAGGAGAAATGTCCATCAATCTGGGAGTGGATAGATATTGTGGAAGATACATATAACATGGAATGCTTGGGGAGAAGTTTAGATGAGGTAAATAATAGTACCATAGATAAATGGGAGTGTTGGAAAGTATTTAAAAAAAAACTGGAGTTATGCTCAGGAACTGGGAGTTTAGATTTATAGCGAGGAAGTGACTTGGGGTAGGTCATAAATGAATGATCGGGGGGGCATGCAGAGGTGGGGGGGGGGTGGTATGGGAGGGTGGAAGGACGGGAGGGCTAAATTTTCTTGGAAGTGAGTGGGTAGTTTTTTAAGAGATAATGAATTAAATATCTTTTTACTATTTTTGTTATCAGCTACTATGATGTGACAATGAGCAGGGACGGAAAAGATGAACTGCAAAGTTGAATCGAGTCTCTCAAATCTGTTTGCTGAAGTAGCCTAAAAAAAAAAAGAAAAGAAAAAAAAAAACAAAACAAACAAATCATTAGATTTGTTTAGACCTGAAGTAAAGTCCCTTGCTTCCAATGTTGCTTGATTAACTTTGCAATAGGCAAAAAATGGTTTGTAGTATATGAACTTGGTTGGTATCCTGTAAAATTCTGGACCTCTGAATTTTGCTCATGAGTAAGTCACCCGTCTGGTAAAGTGAGCTCTGCACTAGATTCATGAATTCATCTTCGTCCTATAAGCCCCTCAGGCTACTTTGAGAAGAGCCTCAGGCTACTTTGACCCGAGATAATGCCATTGTCCTAGTGGAAAGTCTTCTTCTGGTACCACCAGGCCGGAAGAGGCCACTGTCTGACCTTCCAGAGAAGGGCCACTTCTTCTAGAGAAGGGCCACTTCCATGTATTTCTTCCACATAGAGTTCATTACGCCAGCTTGTGCGGCCAGAGACATTTCAGTTTGGACATGCTGGAAGGGTGATGTCTTGACCCAGAAACAAGGATGCAGACCTTTTTCCAGGTGCTGGGGAAGAAGAAACCAGAGCCATTTTGTTTGATTATGGTAGCAATAATGTTTACTGCTTGGATACCTGAAAGCCTTCTCCCAGACGTGATAGCCCTAAGAAATACTGCTTTAGTGTCACTGAACCTATTGAGGAAGTCTTGTTCAGAAGAATGGAGTAGAACAACCTTCCCAACACTAGTTGCACTGCAAGTTCTAAGGGGAAAGAATGATCTGTACCGGCCATTCGGAATTGGTTTCCCAAGATGTGCGGCGGTCACTGGATGTGAGGACCTGACCAAGACTTGACTATCGCTCAATCCCTTTTCTTGGCTTACTTGCAGATATCTTAATTTTTGCAGCCGGGAGCAGAGGATTCCATCATAAATTCTGCGAGATTTCCCATGTTCTAGTATACGTGGAGTTTGCCGCAGGTGCCCCCCGGCTTCCACAGGGTTTCAAATACTAAAGGTGAGACCCCTTCCTAACTTGGTCTCCCTGTTGCTAGATCTAACGTGGCTGAATTTGGATACACTTGGCTCTTGGGCCAAAGACTGTACTTTGAGGACACCCCGGCCTGCAAGGCCACCGGATCATTATTGCCATCATCACAGCTGTATGACTAGGGACCCTGATGAGTAGCTTGGAGATCAATGAGTCTGGTGGATATATATAAAAATGAGGGTAAGTGCAGCGCAATAAATGAGAACTAATAGATGATAATCCAAGATGAATCCAAAATGAATTAATATCAAATGTCCTTAGGACAAATTCATAATGTGTGGAATTCCAATGATGTAATCGGTCTATAGCTTCACCCAAATACACTAAATGCGCTTACCAGATTCTGTGGACCTCTGCAAGCAGAGGTCAAACTCACATATATCCCCACGGGGATGATGGCAATTCCTGGTGGTATCTCTGGAAAACTCAATGAAGCCTGGAGATCCAGCCGTCCGAAGGGGAGTAGACCAGCCGTCCAGAAGGGAGATGTCAGAGATGTATACAGCCAGGTCAGCAGAGATGTACATCAGAAATGTGGGGAAGACCGCTCCAATGTATCAATGTAAAAAATTGAAGGTACAATCTAAGTGCACTCCGTATGTTTTATTGTAAAAAAGTCACTGACAAACAGTAAAAAGCGCAACGATAAAAGTGAATGGACAGCAGCACAATACTGAATACAATGCCGACAAACACAGTGTGGCAGCGGGTGGCATCCGCAAGTAAGCTCCTCCCCCTGTACGCGGCGTTACGCCCTGGTTGGACTTCGTCAGCGAGGGGACGCTGATACATATACATTTATACATTGGAGCGGTCTTCCCCACATTTCTGATGTACATCTCTGCTGACCTGGCTGTATACATCTCTGACATCTCTCTGCTGGACGGCTGGTCTACTCCCCTTCGGATGGCTGGATCTCCAGGCTTCATTGAGTTTTCCAGAGATACCACCAGGAATTGCCATCATCAACGTGGGGATATATGTGAGTTTGACCTCTGCTTGCAGAGGTCCACAGAATCTGGTAAGCGCATTTAGTGTATTTGGGTGAAGCTATATAAGACCGATTACATTATTGGAATTCCACACATTATGGATTTGTCCTAAGGACATTTGATATTAATTCATTTTGGATTCATCTTGGATTATCATCTATTAGTTCTCATTTATTGCGCTGCACTCACCCTTATTTTTATGTACGTTTTAGGCATATGTGATTACCTATAGTGTTCAGCTTGCATATCTATTTTGTGACTCTATATTTGTTTGCGCTGATTGTTACCCATTTATATACTGGTGGATATATAGGCTAACCTGCCGACCCAGCTGGATGTTAGTAGATCCACTGCTTCCACTTCTGGGAAGCTCCTCTTGCAGGAATAACTTCCATTCATAACCTAATGCCCCGTACACACGGTCGGACTTTGTTGGGACATTCCGACAACAAAACCTAGGATTTTTTCTGATGGATGTTGGCTCAAACTTGTTTTGCGTACACACGGTCGCACAAAGTTGTCGGAATTTCCGATCGCCAACAACGCGGTGACGTCAAGCATGTACGACGAGACTAGAAAAGGCCAGTTCAGAACCAAGCGCGTCACCCTTTGGGCTCCTTTTGCTAATCTCGTGTTAGTAAAAGTTTGGTGAGAGACGATTCGCGCTTTTTCAGACTCGTGGCTTTCAGATAGTTTTCTGCCGTTCAGTTTGTGCTTGTGGGTTTGTATCTGCTCTTCAGTGCCTGCAAGCAAGTTCCGCGTGACTTTAAGTAGTCATTGTATTCTTGTTCGTTCGTTACTGTTTTTCAGGTCGCTCTTCACAGGCCTTGCTGTTCTTCAGTGCGTTCTGTTACCTCGTTCTGAGCAGCCGACCGTTTTCTAGCCATGTTGCGTATGCGTACTCCTCGTAGAGTTCGTGCTGTGCGGGGGCTTGGTGTTGGGGTCCTGACCTTGACACAAGTCCAGTCCACGAACAGGGTGGGGAGGAGTTCATGGACCAAGAATTGGTTGCTTCAGCGTGACCAGTTCTCTCATATGCCTTTGCTCCGTGAGATCCATGAGAATAATCCTGATGATTTCAGGAACTTTCTCAGGATGACGGACCCCGAGCATTGGACGCGCCGATCGTAAGAATGAAGGTAAGAGACAAACTTGTGCCTATACTGCTTCTACATTGAGGCCTATATTGTAACAAGATTAGGAGAGTTTTGTCTGACATTAGGCTTTGTCTTGTGTTGTGTCTTGCAGTGAACATGGATATGCTAGTGAAAGACAATGACTTCATGTCACTATTCATTGATATGTTAAGGGAGCTGCCATGTTTGTGGGAGATTAACCACCCACATTACAAGAACCAAGCAAAGAGGAAGGCAGCACTGGAGCAATTGTGTGAAATTGTGAAGCAGGTGATCCCCACGGCAGACATCACCTATTTGAAGATCTTAATTGGTACCTGAGGAGAACATATGTAAGGGAGCGCAAGAAAGTCCTGGATTCACAGAGATCCGGAGCAGCAGATGAGATCTATGTCCCCAGGATGTGGTACTATGACAGGCTGCATTTTCTGGCAGGCCAGACTAAACCCAGGCCATCCCTCTCCAGTCTTCCTTCTACGCTTCCTTCCCCCCCGGCTGATGCTTCTGACGCCCAACCTGGGCCTTCCAGGCAACATGTGGAGGAGCCCGGATTGAGCCAGATATAGCATTCTTCTAAATATTTCTGCTTGTACAATCAATGATGTTAACTAGATGTTAGTTGGGAGTACTAATTTAGGATTGTGATTGATGAAGCAAAAACTAAAACCATGTCCCTTTTTCATACACAGGGAAGTCGCAGCCAGGAGGTGGCCGGGCCGAGCCGGCTGGCTGATCTGCAGGTCCTAGAGGAGGCTGGCAGAGGACACTTTTGGAGGGCTACAGAGGTCCTGGGAGCACCACACACCGTGGAGGAGGACATTTCTTCCACCATTGCCTATAAAATGCAGAGGATGGAGGAGGGACAACAAGTCATGTGTGAGTCGCTCATATTGGAGGCTCTTTTTTTTTCACAATAGACATATTGGAGGCTCTTAATAAAGGTATGAGGGGCCAAATTACAGCTCAGACACACCTTTGCGATGGTCCTCCTCCTCCTTCTCCTCCTGCAGGTCCTCCTCCTCCTCCTTCTCCTCCAGGTCCTCCCAGTCCTCCTCCTCCTCCTGCCACATCTCCAACAGCACAGCCACAGCCTGGAAGGAAGCGTGGAAGGATAACCAGAAAGTGAGGACCCTGGATCCAGTCTGGTCAGCCAAAAGATGCAGCCTCTTGTGGTACCACAGCCTGGGGACACACATGTCATCTGCTGCTTTCCGGATCTCTGCGAATTCTGGACCAGACAGCCCTCCCTTACATATGGACTCCTCAGGCCACCAATTTTGATGTTCAAGAATTGATGTCTGCCGTGGGGGTCCAAGGCTTCGCTAATTTATCCTGTTGATCCAGTGTTGCCTCCCTCTTTGTTTGGTTCTGAGCCCTTAATAAAGGAATTTTGTTTTGAATTATACTCTCCTATGTGTTTTACTTCAAAAAGGACAGTTTGTTTGTGAGGATTCAGGTACATTTCAAAAATACAATGTGAAATGAACAAGGGACACCAACAACAAACAATCTCCTTGAGATTAAATAATAAAAGATATCAATGCTGTTGTGGTAACTTGACACACAAAACACACACAAAAACATTCTGGAGTAAAAATAAAAATAACATTGAACAAAGATCAGCCTTGGAAAAAATACAAACATTAAATCTAAAACAAAAAAGGCTTAAAATCCCCCCCCCCAAAAAAAATAAAAAAAAAACATTATGTCAGATGTGACAAATAACAATATATTCAGGGAATCCCAATAGAAAAAAAAGAAAAAAAATTTGTGAGAAGTGTGTGTGAATATGAGCAGCAAAACTACTTAATTCTTCTCACATTATAAAGAAGAAGAGAGTGCGCTGTATTAAACCATTTTTGACATTGCAGCGTGACGAAAGTGCTGTATCCATTGCGAACGCTAAGTTTACCAGAACGAGCTGTTCCGTGCCGGAATTTCTTCTGAGCATGCGTGGCACTTTGTGCGTTGGAACAGGCCACACACGGTCGGAATTGACGCGATCGGATTTTGTTGTCGGAAAATTTTATCTCCTGCTCTCCAACTTTGTGTGTCGGAAAATCCGATGGAAAATGTCCGATGGAGCCCACACACGGTCGGAATTTCCGACAACACGCTCCGATCGGACATTTTCCATCGGAAAATCCGACCGTGTGTACGGGGCAATAGGGTTTACTGCCAAGTTGAGATTCATTGAACTGCTTGTTGGTCTAGGCACTCACCCTTGAAATCCCGTGCTTTGTATCTTACCATGTCTGGCAGGAAATTCTGGGATGCCCGAACACAAAGAGCAATGAGATGGGACAGATTCTACTGTTGACAAACCTGAATGGAAGATACCTCTGACATGAGCTGAATAATCTTGTATTCCTTCTTGTCATGACGATAAGTGCTTACCTATTGCCGTCTGTTTGGAGCATAACTGAGGCCTCCTAGGCTGTGCTGCCCAAACTACTTCACCACTTGGGAATCACTGCACTCCTGTTGTTAGACACTTGTCCTCCATTGGAATATGTCATTGACCTCGAGCTAGGAGGTCACTGAGGTGAATACCCAGAAAGTGAATAGACTTTGATGATTGGTATACCCGGAAGCTGATGAAAGCTGACAAGATTAACTATCCTTAGCCACCATCAACGGGACTTGTTTCATATGTGGGTTAATCTTCCCTGGAATAGGAAGCAAGTCTTCTATTACCTTAGAAGGCCAGATTATGATGTTCTCAATCGTTCAGTGTGTCCAACTGACTGCATGGATTACTGCAGACTACTTCTGTGATGGAGATATTGGATATCATATTTATATCAATGAGGTTCAAGTGGACCATTGCAAGGACTCCAATTAAACTGCCTTGCCCCATAGGATGTATGTATGTGTGTATATATATATATATATATATATATATATATATATATCTACGTGCATATGTGTGTATCTATGTGTGGGCATATATATATATTTATATATGGGTATATGTTTCTTAATATCATGATAGAACATAGCTCACCTTAGGAATGTAGTTACATTGATGTGAACCCAAGAGGCCCTCCAGGTGTTGATTGGATCAAAGAGTATTTACAGACCTTAAGACATCAACTCACCAGGGGGCCATTAACCACTTGAGCCCCGGACCATTATGCTGCCTAAGGACCAGAGGTCTTTTTCCAATTTGGCACTGCGTCGCTTTAACTGCTAATTGCGCGGTCATGCAATGCTGTACCCAAACGAAATTTGCGTCCTTTTCTTCCCACAAATAGAGCTTTCTTTTGATGGTATTTGATCACCTCTGCAGTTTTTATTTTTTGCGCTATAAACGGAAAAAGACCGAAAATTTTGAAAAAAAATGATATTTTCTACTTTTTGTTATAAAAAAAATCCAATAAACTCAATTTTAGTCATACATTTAGGCCAAAATGTATTCGGCCACATGTCTTTGGTAAAAAAAATGTCAATAAGCGTATATTTATTGGTTTGCGCAAAAGTTATAGCGTCTACAAACTAGGGTACATTTTCTGGAATTTACACAGCTTTTAGTTTATGACTGCCTATGTCATTTCTTGAGGTGCTAAAATGGCAGGGCAGTACAAAACCCCCCCAAATTACCCCATTTTGGAAAGTAGACACCCCAAGGAAATTGCTGATAGGCATGTTGAACCCATTGAATATTTATTTTTTTTGTCCCAAGTGATTGAATAGTGACAAAAAAAAAAAAATATTTACAAAAAGTTGTCACTAAATGATATATTGCTCACACAGGCCATGGGCCTATGTGGAATTGCACCCCAAAATACATTCAGCTGCTTCTCCTGAGTACGGGGATACCACATGTGTGGGACTTTTTGGGAGCCTAGCCGCGTACGGGACCCCGAAAACCAATCACCGCCTTCAGGATATCAAAGGGCATACATTTTTGATTTTACTCCTCACTACCTATCACAGTTTTGAAGGCCATAAAATGCCAAGATGGCACAAACCCCCCCCCAAATGACCCCATTTTGGAAAGTAGACACCCCAAGCTATTTGCTGACAGGCTAGTTGAGTCCATGGAATATTTTATATTTTGACACAAGTTGCGGGAAAGTGACACTTTTTTTTTTTTTTTTTTGCACAAAGTTGTCACTAAATGATATATTGCTCACACAGGCCATGGGCATATGTGGAATTGCACCCCAAAATACATTTAGCTGCTTCTCCTGAGTATGGGGATACCACATGTGTGGGACTTTTTGGGAGCCTAGCCGCGTACGGGGCCCCGAAAACCAATCACCGCCTTCAGCGTTTTTAAGGGCGTGAATTTTTGATTTTACTCTTCACTGCCTATCACCGTTTCGGAGGCCATGGAATGCCCAGGTGGCACAAAACACCCCCAAATGACCCCATTTTGGAAAGTAGACACCCCAAGCTATTTGCTGAGAGGCATGGTGAGTATTTTGCAGCTCTCATTTGTTTTTGAAAATGAAGAAAGACAAGAAAAAACATTTTTTTTTTTCTTTTTTCAAATTTCAAAACTTTGTGACAAAAAGTGAAGTCTGCAAAATACTCACTATACCTCTCAGCAAATAGCTTGGGGTGTCTACTTTCCAAAATGGGGTCATTTGGGGGGGGGTTTGTGCCACCTGGGCATTCCATGGCCTCCGAAACTGTGATAGGCAGTGAAGAGTGAAATCAAAAATTAGAAAGCCTGAAGGCGGTGCTTGGTTTTCGGGGTCCCGTACATGGCTAGGCTTCCAAAAAGTCTCACACATGTGGTATCTCCGTACTCAGGAGAAGCAGCAGAATGTATTTTGGGGTGTAATTTCACATATTCCCATGGCATGTTTGAGCAATATATCATTTAGTGACAACTTTGTGCAAAAAAAAAAAAAATTTGTCTCTTTCCCGCAACTTGTGTCGCAATATAAAATATTCCACGGACTCGACATGCCTCTCAGCAAATAGCTTGGGGTGTCTACTTTCCAAAATGGGGTCATTTGGGGGGGGTTTGAACTGTCCTGGCATTTTATGCACAACATTTAGAAGCTTATGTCACACATCACCCACTCTTCTAACCACTTGAAGACAAAGCCCTTTCTGACACTTATTGTTTACATGAAAAAGTTATTTTTTTTGCAAGAAAATTACTTTGAACCCCCAAACATTATATATTTTTTTAAAGCAAATGCCCTACAGATTAAAATGGTGGGTGTTTCATTTTTTTTTTTCGCACAGTATTTGCGCAGCGATTTTTCAAACGCATTTTTTGGGGAAAAAACACACTTTTTAAAATTTTAATGCACTAAAACACACTATATTGCCCAAATGTTTGATGAAATAAAAAAGATGATCTTAGGCCGAGTACATGGATACCAAACATGACATGCTTTACAATTGCGCACAAACGTGCAGTGGCAACAAAATAAATACATTTTTAAAAGCCTTTAAAAGCCTTTACAGGTTACCACTTTAGATTTGCAGAGGAGGTCTACTGCTAAAATTACTGCCCTCGATCTGACCTTCGCGGTGATACCTCACATGCATGGTGCATTTGCTGTTTACGTTTGACGACAGACCGCCGCTTGCGTTCGCCTTAGCGCAAGAGCAGGGGGTGACAGGGGTGCTTTTTTTTTTTTTTCTTTTTTTTTTTTTGCTTTTTTATCTTATTTTTAAACTGTTCCTTTCATTTATTTTTTTAATCATTTTTATTGTTATCTCGGGGAATGTAAATATCCCCTATGATAGCAATAGGTAGTGACAGGTACTCTTTTTTGAAAAAATTGGGGTCTATTAGACCCTAGATCTTTCCTCTGCCCTCAAAGCATCTGACCACACCAAGATCGGTGTGATAAAATGCTTCCCCAATTTCCCAATGGTGCTATTTACATCCGGCAAAATCTAAGTCATAAAATGCTTGTAGCTTCCGGTTTCTTAGGCCATAGAGATGTTTGGAGCCACTCTTGTCTCTGATCAGCTCTATGGTCAGCTGGCTGAATCACCGGCTGCATTCTCAGGTTCCCTGTTGAGACAGGAGAGCCAGAGAAAAACACGGAAGACGGTGGGGGGGGGGCATTCCCTCCCACGGCTTGTAAAGGCAGTCTAGAGGCTAATTAGCCGCTAGGATTGCTTTTACATGAAAGCCGACCGCTGGCTGAAAAGAATGATACCAAGATGATACCTAAACCTGCAGGCATCATTCTGGTATAACCACTCAAAGTCGTGAATGGCGTACCTGAAGACAAAAAAATGGTTAACAATAAAGCACAGTAAACGGTTAAGTATAAATAATTACATACCTGAAAAACAAACATGATAAAACATAATAACAATAAAACATTGCAGAATAGAATACAGTAAAAAAGAGCAGAACAATAGAGAGAGAGAATAGAGAGAGAGAGAGAGAACAATAAAACGACAACAATTTTTTTTTATTTTATATATATATTTTTTTTTTTTACACTTTTTTTGTAACTAACTTTTATAACTGTAACCGGTTCCAGGTTCGGGTCTCTCAAAATGCGATGGCATCTTGGGAGACCCTGTGAAAGTGTGCCTAGTCTGTGCAATGCTGTACCCTACGCTAATACTCAACTAGTGCATGGTAGCGTTCAAAACATTCACCAATGCAAAGACCAGGATTGTCAGGACAGGAGGGACAATAATAGTGGGTGTCACGCCTATATCCGCGCTTGCTGCAGACACGACATCTTTTTTGGGGGGGTTCGTTGGGTAGGGGTACTCGGGAGGACATAAAAATGCCTCTCATGCAGCCGACTGCATTTGGTTGGGGATGTGAATGGGGGAAGTACGGGCGCTGCAGAAGCGGTGGGTTCCCAATTAGGATTGGCGAATGCAGCAGGAAGGGCATTATGGGCATGACGGGCCTTTGTTTGTCTTCTTCTTGGTGGCAGCGGGACACTACTTGTGCTTGCCACCTCACCAGCTTGAACTGCACTTATGGGACTCGCCACGTCACCAAGTGTTACTGCAGTGCTGGTTTGACTACGACCGGTGTGTACTAGGCCGCTGGTGCTTGCCAGTTCAATAAAAAGCTTCCAAAAAAACTGTTAGCGATCGCAGGGATCAGGCCTGACTCTGCGAACGCTGCAGTTATGCGTTTAGTGCCTTGTAAGTGACAGTGATCGATCGATACTGCACTTGGGTGGGCTGGGCTGGGCGGGGCGGAGGGGCAAAACGCAGGTGCTAGCAGGTAACTGGGCTGATCCCGCTAACACTGCGTTTTTGGGAACCCTAAACTGCTGGGGACGCTAGTATAGATCTGATCGGACCAGATATTGATCCATTCAAATACTATACCACTAAGGGAGGTGTATGGTACGTGCGTGGGTGTTAGCGCTACTGGCGCTAACCTGACGCTGCCTGGGGCTGGTGCTTGCCAGTTCACCAAAATGCTACCAAAAAAACTGTTAGCGATCGCAGGGATCAGGCCTGACTCTGCGAACGCTGCAGTTATGCGCTTAGTGCCTTGTAAGTGACAGTGATCGATCGATACTGCACTTGGGCTGGGCCGGGCGGAGGGACAAAACGCAGGTGCTAGCAGGTATCTGGGCTGATCCCGCTAACACTGCGTTTTTGGGAACCCTAAACTGCTGGGGACGCTAGTATAGATCTGATCGGATCAGATATTGATCCGTTCAGATACTATACCACTAAAGGGAGGCGTATGCCACGTGCGTGGGTGTTAGCGGTACTGGCGCTAATCTGACGCTGCCTGGGGCGACGCATATCACCGCCGGGCAATCGGGGGGCTAAACCTTTATTCGGTAATAAACGGCGGGTTCCCTGACACTATAAAAAATAAACGAACTAACCAGCGTCACCCGCAACGGTTATACGGTGATCAGTGGTGAAAGGGTTAACTAGGGGGCAATCAAGGGGTTAAAACATTATTAGGTAGTATATGGGGGTCCCTGTCGCTATAAAACGCTGACGGCAAACCTAAATATTTACCTCACTAACTAGCGTCACCAGCGACACTAATACAGCGATCAGAAAAATGATGGCTTAGTGACACTGGCGACAGGGGGTGATCAAGGGGTTAAAACTTTATTAGGGGGGGTTAGGGGGGTATCCTAGACCTAAAGGGGGCTAATATTCACTGTCCCAACACTGTAACTGTCACAAACTGACGCCAATGCAGTAATCAGAAAAAAAAAAAAAAAAAAACTGCTGGTGTCAGTTTGTGACAGGGAGGGGGGGGGGTGATTGGGGGGCGATCGGGGGGGGATCGGGGTGTTTTGTGTGCCTGGCATGTTCTACTGTGTGTGTGTAGTGTTGTACACTCACAGTGAAGTCTTCTCTCCTCGGCGCTGCAACGGAATACCGAGCCGAGGAGAGATGACATCATTTCCTTTGCTGCTGTTTAGCATACAGCAGCAAAGGAAGTGATCTGATTGGATCTGGCAACAAGCACTTCTGGTTGACCCTTGCATGAGTCTAGGTCAAGACGCTTCCCGGTCTTTGAGATCGAATTGCACCTGTGGGCCTAGTACACACTGAATGATCTTCGATGTATGTATCTATCTTTCTGTGTAAACTACTAACTGGGGATCGTAAGCTTTGTGATTAGATCTGTAATGTTGTAACTCCTACAAATCGTATTGCAATTAGGTGTGCATCAGTTAACTACCTCCTGTACTACAAGCACGCATAGGGTCCTGATTATCCAAGTTCGTGCTAATAATTCTTGATATAACAGAAGTAAAAGCCTTTCCTTAAGCATTTCTTTTAGAGTACTTCAGAAAAGTCCACGGGGGGATTAAACTATTATTTCGTTTGGGAAATCTCCAGGCTAATTTTTTGAAGGACTATAGCCAGGACAGGGAATTGGTCTGGCAAGTAGTGAAAAAAAATCGGCAACGGTGACAGGGGCGGTACCTGTCAACCCAATTCTTGGTCAGAGAGTAGCTACCTCTGAAGTAAAGGCAACCTGTAAAAAGGTTGGAGGAATCAGTTCAAGGTCCGGAGTCCGTAAAGGATGGGTAATCATTGCTTCAAAGAGGGTGTCTAACCGTGGGGAACCCTACCACTTGACCCCGAGGGAAGAGATGATAGATAAATATGGGCCTTGGGTTGTGAAATATTTGCAAGATTGGGATCGTTGGACTGGGAAAAAGTATTCTAAAAGAGGTACTTTTAAGCCAAAAGCTTGGGAAGCCCTGTGGTACAATCACCGCGGAAAGATGACACGGCCATATGAAAAAGATACGTTATTTATATGGATGCTGGAGTCAGCAAATAAAACAGAGGAAGTGAATGTTATTACTATGGGATTTAAGGAGAAATCATTACAAACAATGCTTGAACGTAGGGACAAGCGGAAACCATCACAACCCCCATCAAAGGGTGACAGTAATTTTCAGGGAGACAAGGAGCAGTTGTCAGGACTTGGGCCTTATGCAGTTGCCCTGTCCTTGTCAGCTGAATGCTCAGGGGCTGACATGAATTGTCACCTTTCAGTGGTGGGCAAAAAGGTAGAGCCACAACACAAGTCTGATACCTCAGTAAAATGTGGATTACAGGGGGATGGGGAGGTAAAGGAAGAAGAAGGCAGAGTAACAAGACAAGGAGACGAAATGGCCATGCTGGCATTAAGGGAGGAAGGTCTCCAGGCAGAAGGGACACTTTCTGTCTCGCTGACGGGAGAGGATGTGAAATTAAATCTCACTGAAAGAAGCTGTAATAAGCGCACGGGAAAACCGCCGCTAATCTTTGCGGCCAGGTGGTTAGCGAAACAGTATGAACATTTGAAAGTGCAAAACACATCCCTAAAAGAAGCGCTAGAAATAACCAATGGTAACATCAGTACTTTAGAAGCTTCTATGTTAAATTCTGAGGCTATCCACCAGCAATTAGTACTAGAAAACAAAAGATTACAGGAGGACGTTCATCAGTTTGGAAAAAGACTGAAGGATGCAGAAGGTGGGGTGAAACCATTATCTGTCAGCTACCAGGAGCCGTTGGATCAGTTTTCATATAGAGAAGATAACAATGTAACTGATTTGGGTAGGTCTGAATTCAGGGGGACGTCCTCCACACCTAAGGTATGTATCAACAAGAATAAATCCCAGGAAGGTAAGAGCTCTTTAAAAATTGCCCCTATATTTTGTAAGCAGCAGGTAAAAACTACTAATCCAGAAGAGGCCATCCCATATTCTCAGTCGTCTAAAACAAAGCCTTTTGTTAAGAGATGTTGTACCACTTTAACTAAGATAAAATGTCACTTATGTGGCCTAGTGGGCCATATCGCAAGATTCTGTCTATCCAGTTGCAGTCAAAAAGTCGGAAAGCATAATCCATATAGGACCACAAGACGTGATTTTGAAGTGTACTCTGCACGCTTCGCTACATGGCCTAGGTGTAGGAAGTATGGACAACCTGGGTCAGGGGTCCCATTCCAAACTCCTGAGAAGGCGTCCATACAGGCTGAGAAGGGGGCTAACAAAATGGGATGGATCTCTGAACAAATTTCAATCTTACCAAACAGATGTTATGGGTTTAAGAAGAAGTACAGGCTATTATAGAAAACATGCTGATATGTGTGCTGTTTAGAGGTCATATTTAACCTAGCCAATGGTGTGAGTGTATGTGTGGAGTATGCAATATATGTCGTGTTGTGTGACGTTTGTTCTCAGCTGCTGACAGCCCACCCAAATGACACCCCTTCTTTCTCACCAGGTCTGTGAAAAGGTACAGCGAACTGTATTGACATGCAAATGACTTGAGCCAAGATAATTATCTGTACTAGTGAATTGAAAGATACATGTACTAAAATGAGTTTGTTTTTCAGGAAAACAGTACTGGAGAGGGTCTTTGTGGTGAGGTATTATGATCTGTTGACAAATGGTACTGCTAAAAGGTTTTTTACGGATTGTTAATTTTTTTCAACCATGGTGAATAAATTTTTTTGGGAATTATTGGTATACCATAAGAACAAAAATCCACGTGGTATTAATGTGTATTAAGTAATACATATTAATGATAAGTTGAGCTCAACAATTTTTTGGTATCTTAAAAAAAAAAAGTGCACTGTTTATGTAATGTAATGTATATTTGTGTTTCATATGCTAATGTCTTGTTACAGGTATATAACCATTGGATTATTTTGTTTCTAGGAGGAAAAAGGAATGTTTATTACTAAATTTTATTGGTGTTTTATCCCTTAGATTCGATAATTGGGTTTCATGGCTTTCAGAACAAAAAAGATCACAGCCTCCATAGACAATTTTCTATTTATTTATTTATTTATTTATTTCCTGGTTTTAGCACCATTATCTAGTTGATGCTTCTATTTGTCAGCCCATTCGGCTGTGTTTTTGACTACCTAAATGTTGAATGTTCTGATCCAATTCTAGGAACTCAGTGGCTATGCTGACTTTTGTGTAGATCTGTCTAAGACTGCTTAACCCCCCTGCGGTTATTGTAATTAGTTACACACCGAGACTTTTCATCTAAGCTGATTGTACAGTCTCTGTATGAGGGGCAGTGGCCTGATGAGAAGCAAAAACCCCTACAGAGGGCTCCTGTTGTCGCTTCTGAACAACTTAGAGTTCCCACTCCCTTTAACCCAGGCTACCCGACGTCGGGGAGCCTATGCACACCAGACCGCCAGAGCTCAAAAGAGGATCCAGCCAGATCAGAAACTCTGCAAGAGAGGAGTCAAGATACGAATCACTGAACAGGCCCAACCTGTTACTTCCAACAGGTTCCCTCCCAAGCTAGTGGGACCTTCTCCAGTTGTCTCCATCCAGATAGAGGGAATCTATACCAAGGCCCTCTTGGATACCGGAGCTCAAGTGACTCTTCTACTCTTCTCTACAGGGACATCTACGACAAACACCTCAAACACTTACCACTACAAAAGGTAGAAGAGCTGGAGATATGGGGCCTCGGGACTCCCCTTATGATGGCTATCTACCAATCAAGTTGGCCTTTGACCCTTTGATACGTTAGCGGTGGTCTGTTCTTGTCCTCCAGGGGCTGAAAAAAGTTCCCTCATCATAGGGACTAATACAGATCTAGTGAGAAGGCTGCTTGTACCTCTTATTCAAGAGCAGAGCCCTTCAAACCCCAGTGTGCACCCTATGCTGAGACAAGCCTATCAACGCTTGGTGCAGGAAGAAAAGGCCCCAGCAGAAGGAGTGGGAAAAATCTGGTGGTTGGACCGATATGAGAAGACATTACAGCCCGGTGAGGTACTTTGAGAGCGTCCGTCAAGTTAAATTGGAAGCAGCCAGGCCCTTTCATTGTCCTTGAAGCAGACAGTCAGAAGAAATCAGAGGGTTGGAGATAATTCCAGAGGTGATCTCAACCCAGGCACTACAGAGAAGTCACGGAAGGATCTCGGTCAGTGTTTGTAACACTACAGCCTCACCGGTGAAGATGCCAGCTAGGATGTTGCTGGGGAAAGTAAACACAGCCACCCCCATCTCACCGTGTGATTTGAGGGGCGAAGGGAAAGATGAAATTCCAGTGGAAGAGTTTTATCCGAAAAACACTACACTCTCACCCGCCTGGATGGAAAGGGCCAAGATTCAGCTCCAAAAATGGCGAGCTGCATTCTCGAAGAGTGAGTTTGACATTGGGTGCGCAAAAAGTGCCCAACACCGGATCCGCCTGGAGGAAGACAAGCTTTTCCGAGAAAGTCAGACGGATTCCTTTAGGAGACTTGGAAGACCTGCGAGAACAGCTGGCCGAGCTGAAGAGAGCAGGAGTCATCCGAGAGTCCCGGAGTCCATACGCTTCCCCAATAGTGGTGGTAAGGAAGAAGAGTGGGTCGTTGAGGTTGTGTATCGACTACAGGACACTGAACCGAAGGACCATTCCTGATCAATATACCACACCCAGGATAGAAGATGCTTACAGAGCCTGTCAGGGGCAAAGTGGTTCAGCGTGCTGGATCTGAAGAGTGGATACTATCAAATCCCCATGCACCCTGAAGATAGCGAGAAAACCGCTTTTATTACCCCAGTAGGGTTCTTCGAATTTGACTGCATGCCTCAAGGCCTGTCTGGCGCCCCAGACACCTTTCAGAGATTGATGGAAAAGACTGTGGGTGACATGAACTTGATTGAAGTATTGGTATACCTAGATGATATCATCGTGTCTGGCAAGACTTTGGAGGAGCATGAAGAGCGACTGGAGAAGGTCCTGAAGAGGCTCCATGACGAAGACCTGAAGCTCTTCATGGAAAAGTGCCAGTTCTACCAACCTTCAGTCAATTACCTGGGCCACATCGTGTCTGCTGAAGGAGTGGCCACAGACCCTCAGAAGCTGGAAGCTGTCACCTCCTGGCTGAGACCCACTAATGTGACCGAGCTTAGGTCATTTCTGGGATGCTGCTCGTATTACCGGAGATTTGTTGAGGGATTTGCCAAGATAGCTCGCCCACTCACTGAGCTATTGAAGAAGGAAGAAGGCGATGATCCAGACTCAGTCAAGTCTGTAAAACCAGCAGGAGGGGCCAGGAAGCCCAAAGAGTCCACACAAGAGCAGTGGACCACCCAGTGTGAAGAGACTTTCAAGCAGTTAAAGTGGAGCCTCCAGGTTTGGCCTATGCAGATCCAGCCAACCATACAAACTGCACGTAGATGCCAGCCGAGATGGGCTGGGCGGAGTGCTGTATCAAGAACATGACGGACACTTAAGGACTGTTGCTTACGTGAGTAGGAGTTTGGCACCTGCTGAGAGGAATTACCCCACCCACAAGCTTGAATTCCTGGCCTTGAAGTGGGTAGTGGTGGACAAACTGAGAGACTACCTATATGGCGCAGAATTCATAATCAAGACAGACAACAACCCTCTCACATACTTACTCACTACTGCAAAACTGGATGCCATGGGCCATAGATGGTTGGCCGCCCTCTCGGGTTTTACCTTCAGTTTGAAATACCGGCTGGGGGTCGGTAACAAGGATGCAGATGCTTTGTCGAGAAGACCCCACTGTTTCCAGGACTCCCCAGAGGATTGTTCCTTGGCTTACCCTGATCTTCTCCTGGCTCTGACCCGGCTTACCCTAAGGACTACTCTTTTGCCTAATCAGCCTGCTTGCCTGTGTATGACCCCGGCTTATCCTAAGGACTACTCTTTTGCCTAATCAGCCTGCTTGCCTGTGTATGACCCCAGCTTATCCTAAGGACTACTCTTCTGCCTAACCTGTCTGCTTGCCTGTGTATGACCTTGGCCTGTTTAAAGGACTTGTTTCTATCTGAATACCTCTGCTACTTGTATGTGTGACCCCAGCCTGCCTTAGAGACTTTGCTATTTCCTACACCAGTCTACCTACCCACGTATGACCACCGGTGTTGGATCCTCGGCCAGGCCTTTGCTGAGTTCCCTGGATTCCCTACACCCTGTATCCTGTCCACACTCCTTAAAAACTGCTTCCAGCACCTCCTCAAGTTGCCTGTAAGTGGTCATCTGCTCAAATCCTGCACATCCTGCTGGGAACCCGTGCTTCTTTGAGCATTATACCCTCTGTGCCAACTTCAGGGGTATACTGCACTCAGCCACAAGGGGAGCCGCTCTCAGCATCTCGGCCTCGGAAAGGTAATCTGACAGTACAATCCAGCCATGTCAGAGTCTGACTGAGTTGGCTCCCTACTCGAGGACCTATGCCAGCAGGTTACCACCCTTTCCCAGGCAGTACAGAGACTTCAAGAGGGCTATTTTCAAATAAAGGGACGGCTGCAGCATGTGACTATCACCAGCGCCTGCAGACCCAGGCCCCTCATCTGCCAGTGCGGCCCTAGCTTCCTCTCCACAAGAGCAGGCCAGCTCGAATCCTACTGTGGAAATGACTCCCCTTGAACCAAGAGTCCACACGCCTGAACATTTCAGGGGCGATCAGAAGAAGTTCAGAGCCTTCAGGAATACTTGCTTACTGTACCTATCTCTCCAAACCAGAAATTTTTTTGCAAAGTCTGTAAAGGTGGGATTCCTTATCTCTTTGCTGTCAGAGGACCCCCAGGCCTGGGCTCACAACCCGCTCGAACAGAAAAGCCCTGTATTAGAATCCGTAGATACTTCCTTGGAATCAATGGCTCAGATTTATGGCGACCCACAGCGTACGGCCACTGCTGAAACCATCCTGCACACACTGACCCAAGGTAAATGCCCCATTGAGGACTATACTGTGGACTTTCACCAGTTCATTCCACTCTACCTGCCCCTTTCTCTTCTCCTGCTTCCAAATGTGAACCCATGCAACTTGGTCTGCTCCATTCTCCCTTGACTTTTAATGAGAAGTAAAGCTGCCATCAGGCCAATCTTTGCTTATATTGCGGAGGAGCCGGCCACTTTCTATTAAATTGCCCTGTGAGGCCCAGTAAGTCTCATCGACAGCATATGGTAAATTGTCAGGTGGCTAGTCCTATCTATTCTCATCTGGTCCTCGCAGTCTCCCTGCGGATGGCGGAAGAGGAGATTTGATCCTAAGCCATCGTTGACTTCGGGGCATGTAGCTGCTTCCTGGACTCCTCCTTGGCAAAGAGACTTTGTATTCCACTCCATGGGAAAAAGCAGAGCCTTAAAATACACCTAGCAAATGGCTCTCTAGCCTGCTCTGGACCCGTTATCCAGGAAACCAGGCCCATTCTCACCACTACAGATTCCGGCCACCAAGAATTTATCAGTTTGACATCATCTGTTTTCTATTATTCTAGGACTTCCGTGGCTACAGGCCCATAATCCACACAGATTGGGACATGATAGAGATATCTGTCCCTTCTGCTTATTGTTCCCAACATTGTCTTGTCCCAAGGACTTTCAAATCAGCCAATTGCCTGACAATTCAACCTACTTCTAATGAACATCAGAACGTCCCTCCAGCATACCAAGAATTTATGAACATTTTTGATAAAAAGAAAGCAGACAAACTCCCTCTACATCGGCCTTACGATTGTCCAATGGAATTATTACCCGGAGCTGAAATCCCGTTTAGCCGAATGTTCCCCCTATCAGAGGTCAATTTAGAAGCTTTACGGACTTATATTGACGAAAACCTTGAGAAGGGCTTAATTCTCCCTTCCTCATTCCCGGCTGAAGCTGGAATATTCTTTGAGAAGGATGGCACTTTGAGACCCTGTGTATATTATAGAGCTCTCAACAAGATTACCATCAAAAATCGCTACCCGATCCCTGTCATTCCTAAACTATTCCAGAGGTTCCGAACTGCCCGCATTTTCACTAAACTGGACCTATGAGGAGCCTATAATCTTGTACGAATATGGGAGGGGGACGAGTGGAAGACGGCTTTCAGATCTCGATTTGGCCATTTTGAGTACCTCGTCATGCCATTTGGACTCTGTAACGCTCTGGCTACTTTCCAACATTTGGTAAATGACATCTTTAGGGAATATCTGGATAACTTTATGATTGTCTATATTGATGACATCCTCATCTTCTCTGCCACATTGGAACTTCATCAAAACCATTTAAAGAAGGTACTTCTAACTCTTAGGGAACATGGACTTTATGTAAAAGCAGAGAAGTGCGATTTAAAAAGACCAGTTGTTCAGTTTTTAGGATTTGTCATCTCCACTGAGGGAATTGCAATGGATCCACAAAAGGTCAAGGCATTTCTTGGATGACCAGCCCCTGTAGATAAGAAGGGTGTTCAACGCTTTATTGGTTTTACCAATTTCTATCGAAGGTTTGTGAAGGGATTCTCTGCTATAATAGCACCCATTACCCAGTTGAATCACCAGCAGGTTCGGTTTCAGTGGCCCCAAGAAGCCCAAGTGTCCTTCGATAAATTGAAGAAGTTCATTTCCGCTCCAGTACTGCAACATCCTGATCCGGCTCTACCTTATGTGCTGCAGGTAGATACCTCAGAAATAGCCACAGGGGAAATCTTGTCACAACGTCAAGGGCCTAAGTCACTCCTTCACCCTGTAGCCTTTGCCTCACGGAAGTTGAGTCCACCAGAGAAAAACTATGACGTGGGCCATCAAATTTGCTTTAGAAGAATGGCGGTACCTACTGGAGGGAGCTGCTCACCCTATTATGATTTTTACGGATCACAAAAACCTGGAGTATCTTAGAACAGCAAGACATTTAAGACCTCGTCAAGCTCAGTGGGCATTGTTCTTCTGCAGGTTCAACTTCCACATTTCCTAACGTTCTGGCTTTGTCTAGAATGTTCCCAGATGTTCCTGAAACAGTCAAACTCACATGTGTAGTTTGAACACAGTTTTCATATGCGGGCGCGACTTACGTATGCGTTTGCTTCTGCACGCAAGCTCGGCGGGACAGGGCGCTTTAAATTTATTTTAATTATTTATTTTACTTTTTATTTTTTATTACATTGTCCTATAAAAAAAAAAATGGGTCACTTTTATTCCTATTACAAGGAATGTAAAATTCCCTTGTAATAGAAAAAAAGCATAAAAGGATCTCTACCGACGGCTCCGGTAAACGGCGGAGATGACCGGAACGTGGCGGGAGCCCTCTCCCGCCCCCGATAAAAGTGATCTCACGTTGAGTCAGCCGTGGAGACCACTTTTATCTGAAAGCCAGCCGTTGTTGAAAATACCGGGGTTATGGAAGCTATCTGCTGCCATAACAATGGTACTTAGCGTCAAATGGACCGACGTACAATGATGGCAATTTGCGCTAACTGGTTAAAGTTTGTAGGAGGAGTTTCCATTCTACTCTGTCTGTCCTATGAGGTTGCAGGACACCTGACCCTCTGACTGTCTGGATAGTGATGATTGGCCCTGTGCCGATCACATGCACCCTCCCAAGAAAAAAAAAAGCAATACACACCAAACTGAGCATGTGCAGAGTGACTTCAAAGGCTCTGTACTATAAGAAGATGAATTAGGGACAGTGGAAGAAGGGAAGGATCAGAGAAGACAAGATCAAACAGCCTTTTTATGCAATGTGGAGGATTAACCCCTTAGGTTCCACAGTGAGCATGCTTTACCGCATATACAGACTGATTTAACTGTTGTGGTTTAGTAACACTTTAATGATTGTGCATTAGAAATTTGCAGAGACAGGTCATGTTTAAATTTGATCCCCACAGAGTTTGTAATAAGAACATGTAATTTTTCCATAGTAGTCCTGTACACATTAGGCCTGCGTAATATACATAAATAAATAATAGTTTGCAAATTGCATTGACCATACCAACCAGTCAGATTTGACCTTTCATCAACCTAACCACTTCAGCCCCGATTCGGCTGCTCAATGACCAGGCCATTTTTTGCAATACTGCACTGTTCGCTTTAACTGACAATTGCGCGGTCGTGCAACGCTGTACCCAAACAAATTTGATGTTGTTTTTTTTCCACAAATAGAGCTTTCTTTTGGTGGTATTTGATCATCTCTGCGGTTTTTATTTTTTGCGCTATAAACAAAACACGACAATTTTGAAAAAAACACAATATTTTGTACTTTTTGCTATAATAAATATCCCCCATTTTTTTTTAAAAAAGCTAATTTTTTCCTCAGTTTAGGCCGATATGTATTCTTCTACATATTTTTGGTAATAAAAATTGCAATAAGCATATATTGAAAAGTTATAGCGTCTACAAAATAGGGGATAGATTTATGGCATTTTTATTTTTTTTTAGTAATGGTGGCGATCTGCGATTTTTTTAAAAAATTTTTTTATTGAAAAAGGTACATGACAATGACAGTTATCAAATGCGCTCAACACGAGCAAACAAAACAGTGCGGTACATCTTATGCTACGTACACACGATCAGAAATTCGGCCAGCAAAAGACCGATGAGAGCTTTTGGTCGGAAAATGCGACCGTGTGTATGCTCCATCTGACTTTTGCTGGCCGAATTTCCGCCAGCAAAAGATTGAGAGCATGTTCTCAATTTTCCAGACGGAAAACGTTTCTATTGGAAATTCCGTTCGTATGTATGCAATTCCGATGTGCAAAAAAACACACATGCTCAGAATCAAGTACGAGACAGAGCCTCTCAGTCTGGTAAAACAATCGTTCATAATGGAGATGGCACATTCGTGACACTGCAAGTTTTAAAATCTTTCAATGCAACGCATTCTCTTCTTTATAATGCTAGAAGCATAAAGTTGTTTTGCTGCTCATATTCACACAGACTCCTCACAAACGTATTTCTTTATTATTTATCGTGATCTCCTGAATAATCTTTTTGGTTTTTAAAGCCAGATCTCCATAATAATGTTTCTAATTAATTTTTATAGTCAATTTTTATTTTTTTTGGAATCAAGATCAGGAAGAGCAGTAGATGACATTTCCTGGCCCCAGGCTGTGGTCATACCACAGCCTGCATCTTTTGCCACACCAGACTGAACCCAGGCCAAAACTCTCTGGTCTTCCTTAGATGCCTCCTTCCAGGCTGTGGCTGTGGTGTTGGAGGTGTGGCAGGAGGTGGAGGAGGACCATGGTTCAACTCACAAATGTGGCTTTGACTTTGGCCCCTTGACTGTAACATCACTTCCTCACATAAGAGGCGTTGGCCCTCCTCCATTTCCAGCATTTTGCATGCTGTAATGTATGCAAAGTCCTCTTGAACACTGTGGGGGGTTCTGAGGGCTGCAGTAGCCTTCGGAAATAGGCCAATTGCTGCCTCCTTCACGTTACTCCTCTTCCTGCCACTTTTTGGTCGAAGGCGGAGGGGAGGGACCTGCGATTCTGGCAGGCTACTGGGCCCAGCCACCTCCTGGCTGCCACTTTCCACGGCCTGGCTGACGCTTTCCGATGTACGAAAAAGGGACATCGTTTTAGTTTTTGGTTCATCAATCACACACAATTTTCAATTCATGACTGTTGCAAATTTAATGTTAGTAAATAGAAAAGACTAGCATTCTGACCCCAGCATTTTTTATTCTTGTCCCAATCATTTGTAGCCAATACTGTCTATTGATATGCAAACCACTTTGTGAAATCATAAATTAGTGATCAAAATTAGCATATATTTTACATCAATAATTTGACAACTAGAAATATTTTGAAGAATGCTATACCTGGCTCAAGCTGGGCTCCTCCACATGTTGTTGCCTGGAAGGCCCTGGTTGGTCGCCAGAAGCCTCAGCTGGGGGGAAGGAAGTGTGGAAGGAAGACTGGAGAGTGCTGGCCTGGGTTCAGTCTGGCCTGCCAGAAAATGGAGTCTGTCATAGTACCACAGCCTGGGTACATAAATGTCATCTGCTGCTGCTCCTGATCTCAGGGAATCCTCGACCTTCTTGAGCTCCCTAATATAAGTGCTCCTCATGTTACCAATTAGGGCCTTCAAATAGGGGATGTCTGCCGTGGGGATGACCGGCTTCACAAATTCCACCAATTGATCCAGCGCTGCCTTCCTCTTTGATTGTTATAATAGGGGTGGTTTACCTGCCACAGACAGGGCAGCTCCCTGTAATTATTAATGATAATGGGCATAAAGCCCTCGTCATTAAATAGATCAATTTTCTCTGCAAGACACAACACTTTATATGCACTGCGCATGCATGGAACTCCACCCGCCCCTGACGTTCTTTCTAGAATATTCCCAGCCCCATCTCTTTCGTCGCAGTGGGAGACGACATGGCGGAGACACAGCAGGTGCTTAATAGCAGTAACGAGGAGGAAAGCCGGGAGCAAGAAAAGTCCCGATCCAGGAGAAGAAGATTTAAGGCCTCAAATATGTCCTTTGAAGAGATGGTGGAGATGGTCGACATTTTGAAGAGGGCCGACTATGATGGGAAGTATTGACCGTACCTAAACCCAAATGTGATAAAGGCCAAGATCATGACTAAAATTGTGAAGAGTCTGAGCCGGAATTTTGGGGTACGACGATCCAAGGAGTAATTAAAGCAGGATTCTGGCTGTAAAAAAAAAAAAATGTAAAAGTCAGTAGCTACAAACACTGTAGCTGCTGACTTTAAATAAGTACTTACCTGTCCTGGGTGCCCGCGATGTCGGCCGCCCAAGGCCGACCCATCCCTCGGCTCTCGGGTCCCGGCACCGCCATCCTAGGTAAGGGAAACAGGCAGTGGAGCCTTGCGGCTTCACTGCCAGTTTCCTGCTGCGCATGCGCGAGTGGCGCGGCGCTCTGTGAATGGCCCCGTGGTGTTCTGGGAACACACACAGTTCCCAGAAGACAACGGGGGCCGCTCACCGAGGAGCAGAACACGCCGCGGAATAGGAAGAGGCAGATTAGGAAGACTGCCTAGCAACAATATGTAAAAATGCATATAAAAGCAAAGGAGAAGGCCTTCAAAAAATACAAGGTTGTGGGATCATACTCAGCATTCAGACTTTATAAAGAATGCAGCAAGAAATGTAAGGGTGCAATTAGGATGACTAAGATCGAACATGAAAGACACATAGCGAAGGAGAGCCAAAAAAATCCCAAGAAATTCTTTAAGTATGTAAACAGTAAAAAAGGGAGGACAGACCATATTGGCCCCATAAAGAATGAGGAAGGACATCTGGTTACAAAGGATGGGGAGATGGCGAAGGTATTGAATTTATTCTTCTCCTCAGTCTTCACAAGTGAATCGGGAGGCTTCAGTAACCAAAACTGCAGTGTTTATCCTCATGACACAACACAGGAAGCACCTCCATGGTTAACAGAGGACAGAATTAAAATTAGACTTGAGAAACTTAACATTAATAAATCACCGGGACCAGATGGCTTTCATCCGAGGGTACTTAGGGAACTCAGTCAAGTTATTGCCAGACCGTTGTTCCTAATTTTTACAGACAGTCTACTGACTGGAATGGTACCAGCTGACTGGAGAAAAGCCAATGTAGCACCAATATTTAAAAAGGGCCCAAAATACATCCCTAGGAATTACAGACCAGTTAGCCTAACATCAATAGTATGTAAACTCTTGGAGGGGATGATAAGGGACTATATACAAGATTTTACTAATAAGAACGGTATCATTAGCAGTAATCATCATGGATTCATGAAGAATCATTCTTGCCAAACCAATCTATTAACCTTCTATGAGGAGGTGAGTTGCCATCTAGATAAAGGAAGGCCCTTAGATGTGGTGTATCTGGATTTTGCAAAAGCGTTTGACACAGTTCCCCATAATCGTTTACTGTACAAAATAAGGTCCGTTGACATGGACCATAGGGTGAGTACATGGATTGAAAACTGGCTACAAGGGCGAGTTCAGAGGGTGGTGATAAATGGGGAGTACTCGGAATGGTCAGGGGTGGGTAGTGGGGTTCCCCAGGGTTCTGTGCTGGGACCAATCCTATTTAATTTGTTCATAAACAACCTGGAGGATGGGATAAACAGTTCAATCTCTGTATTTGCAGACGATACTAAGCTAAGCAGGGCAATAACTTCTCAGCAGGACGTGGAAACCGTGCAAAAAGATCTAAACAAATTAATGGGGTGGGCAACTACATGGCAAATGAGGTTCAATGTAGAAAAATGTAAAATAATGCATTTGGGTGGCAAAAATATGAATGCAATCTCTACACTAGTGGGAGAACCTCTGGGAGAATCTAGGATGGAAAAGGACCTGGGGGTCCTAGTAGATGATAGGCTCAGCAATGGCATGCAATGCCAAGCTGCTGCTAACAAAGCAAACATGCATTAAAAAGGGGATCAACTCCAGAGATAAAACGATAATTCTCCCACTCTACAAGACTCTGGTCCGGCCGCACCTGGAGTATGCTGTCTAGTTCTGGGCACCAGTCCTCAGGAAGGATGTACTGGAAATGGGTACAAAGAAGGGCAACAAAGCTAATAAAGGGTCTGGAGGATCTTAGTTATGAGGAAAGGTTGCGAGCACTGAACTTATTCTCTCTGGAGAAGAGACACTTGAGAGGGGATATGATTTCAATTTACAAATACCATACTGGTGACTCTACAATAGAAATAAAACTTTTTCGCAGAAGAGAGTTTAACAAGACTCGCGGCCACTCATTAAAATTAGAAGAAAAGAGGTTTAACCTTAAACTACGTAAAGGGTTCTTTACTGTAAGAGCGGCAAGGATGTGGAATTCCCTTCCACAGGCGCACCTAAATGACCGCAACATACAGGGATATATAATGTAATACTGACATATAATCACACACATAGGTTAGACTTGATGGATTTGTGTCTTTTTTTAACCTCACCTACTATGTAACTATGTAACAAGGGCTTAGGTAAGTTTAATTTTTTTTTTTTCAAATTTTTTTTATAATTTATTTTTAGGATTTTTGGTGAATTTTTTTTTTTTTCAGGGTGGCCCTCCACTTTAAGGAAACGCTGGTCGGACCTCAAATTAAGTGAGCAGGATCAGTGCAGAGGGATCAAGAAAGTGCTTCTAAAAAGTAAGTACTTGTCATGTGTTCCTATTCTTATTATTACTTTCATGCTGCACCATGTGCTTTTCTTTACTATTGAACAGTTTAAAATGGCTACTTTCATGTTCGTGGGCACAGTAATCGGTCGTAGTAAACATTGTTCGTTTGCAAATAAATACGCTGTTTTTGCCAGATACAGGATTAACTACATTTGGTCATGATAATTTGTATAAAAATAAGTTTTGTACATTGCTGTCTAGATGTGTTTGTAACTAGAATGAAATGCAAGCTTGATTCCATGTAATGTAAGGAGAGGACACTCAGCAGCTGTTTACACATCTGGACTCTAGAGCACTAGTGTGGGACACAAGAACAAACTTTTTAAGGTGTCCCACACAGGTGCTCCAGTCTACATGTGTGAAAACTGTCCAAAAAAGGTAAGTATTCCAGCTTTGGTAAGTGATAAAATCATGTCTTCAGCTTTGAACACTGCCAAAACAGACAATTGTACCCCACTTCCAAGCAATGTTTCATATTCCTATTTCTGGACTCAAATATTTGTGTGCTAAGTATACCTTTTGTTTTATTCTCATAGTAGAGCAAAGACTCAGAAAAAACGAGGACACCAGGGACCCCCACCTCCTGAAGAAGGGGAACAAAGCTCACAACCTGAGGATGTGGAGGAAGGAGAGGTGGTGGAGATTGTCACAACAGGTCAGTGTCAGACACCACAGATTCAGGTAATAGATGTATGCCTGCATATTTTTAATACATGGTGTGTATTTTTATTTTAGGTGTTCAGGTTGTGATACCAAAATCCAGTGATTTTACCAGTGACAGTGCACAACGGATGATCCAAGAAATCACGTTTTGTAGTCAGGATTTGGACATTATCAAAGAAAAAAACCAAGGAGATTGAACAAAGACTAAAGAACATTAATAGATGTACTAGGGGGAATTTAAGTCCAAAAAAGATTCCTGGAATTTTTTTTTTTTTTTTTTGACAAAAATTTTGGAAGATGCACACAGTGTGTCAACATCTGCTATCTGCCATCATGGGATTTCAGTGTACGCATTTTGCGTTTTATGGGTGCAACTCCTCCCTCCCAACTCTATTAGGTGAGAGGAAGTGGTTCACCCCCCAAAACACGTCCATTGATCCCCCATGATGGGAGATAGCACATGTTGACATTAGGTATGGGATCAGAAAGGAAATCCCCATTTTGACTCACAATTTGTGTGCATCTTCTAAATTTGACTTTTACAGGGGTGACTTCACCCCATCTGATGAAGGCAATATCAAGACCTTTTTCACACTATAAAATGTCTGATATTGCCTTCTTTATTGCAATGTTGAACTTTGTAAGTTCCAGAGTTGTGTATGTTAGGTTTGTTAACATGCCTGTTTCTGTATTTTTTCAGAAATTTCAAGAAAAAATGTGTTTTTTTTTACAGCAAAATGTTTTATAAAACACACATGTGAATGTGCACAGATTAAAAGGTTTTATACTAAACAATGTGTGGCTTCTTCTTTCAATGATCAATACCATTTTTGTTTTAAGTTGGTGTTTACAGTGACAATGGGTGTTTTTTAATAATGGAAAAATCACTTGGCACTACGAGTGCACTGGGAGAACCTAGGAGACAGCAAAAATAAACCCAAGCAGTAAATGAAAATCAAGATTTGATCTGATAAAAGAGAAAATTTAGTCAAAATGTGCTGGCATAGCAATGGCCCCCCTACCCGTAAAATATTCTACATATTTTTCTCGCACTTCACGGGCGCTGTGGGGGGGCAAGCCAGGACGGCCAGCTTCCAGGGCCGTCATTGGAGTTTATGAAAGTCCAGCCTCAGGCCCAACTGAGGCAACATTACTAGGATTATTACACCAAGCCCCCGCACAGCATGAACTCTACGACAAGTATGTACCTGCAACATGGCTTCAAAACTGTCGGCTGGTCAGAACGAACTAAACAGAACGCACTGAAGAACAGCAAGGCCAGTGAAGAGCGAGCTGAAAATCAGTAACGAGCGGACAAGAAGGCACTGAAAAACAGATACAAACTGACTTCAGGCACTGAAAAGCAGATACAAACCCACAAGCACAAACTGAACAGCAGTAAAACTATCTGAAAAAGCAGGAGTCTGAAAAGCACGAATCGTCTCTCACCAAACTTCTACTAACACGAGATAAACACAAGATTAGCAGAAGGAGCCCAAAGGGTGGCATGCTGGCTATTGAACTACCCTTTTCTAGTCCCGTCGTACATGTTGTAAGTCACCGCGTTCTGGACGGTCGGACTTTGGTGTGACCTTGTGTACGCAAGACAAGCTCGATTGGAACTCCGTCTGAAAAACCATGCATGTTATAGAAAACACCATAGAAACACAAAAATACAATAGCTATTTCTAAAATCTTTTAGTGAAATAGTTTTGTGTTGGTTATAGTAAGGACAGAATAATACCAAGCATCCCACACTTTATTATACTTAGTTGGGCAACCCCTGTGTTCAAATATGAGTTTTTCATAGGGTAATACCTGATTCACTAACCAAAGCCATATATGTATGGATGGAGGTGTGAGCAGGATCATCTTAAGTGCTAAAGCTTTATGGGCCATAAATAATGTCTCCTGTAGCATGGGTCCTCGATTTTTATCGGGACTGCGATATTGCAGCGGACAAATTGGACAATATTGACACATTTTTGGGACCGTTGACAATTATACAGCGATCAGTGCTATAAAAATGCAGGGAAGGGGTTAACACTAGGGGCGATCAAGGGGTTAACTGTGTTCCCTAGGTGTGTTCTAACTGTAGGGGGAATGGGACTGTCTAGGAGGAGAGAGAGATCAGTGTTCATACTTAGTATGAATACACAATCTCTCTCTACTCTCTCAAACTCTCTCTACACACACAGATCTTGGTTCTCCCTCTCTTACAAGCGATCGCGGGTGCGCGGCGGTCATCGAGCCCACCGGGCACTCGCATCGGCTCCTGGCACAGCACGCGATCGCCCCTAGTGGCCAATAGGCAAAGCGACGTAAGGTAAAGTCGTTTCGCCCAGCCGTGCCTTTCTGCCGCAGTAAAATTGCAACGGCTGGTCAGCAAGCAGTTAATGCAATAAGGACATTAAAAAAACATTTTTGAGTTTTTGAAGAGCTACCGCCCTTTTAGCAATGCTCTCTAGCTGGTTAAATAATTGTTCATTTACATATTTGTCATTACATCTAGACTATTTAGCTAATGTTGGATTGTCATTTTGAAGTGTTAATGACCCTTTAATATTCAATGTTTGAGTCCAGAGTCTCCGTATGTTGCTCTGTTCCTCTTCCTCCTCTGCTTCCTGCTGAAATTCTCCAGAGATATGAAGGTTAAGTACACACCATCTGTGCTCAGGAACATGGGGAGCCATTTTTAACAAGGCACAAATCTCCTTTCCCTTAAATGTTGGCTTACTAGCAAGCAGCTATATTACAAACCATATAAATATATCTATCTCTATATAAGAAAAAGTCCAGAGGATCGCTGCACTTAAAATTTCTTTATTGAACCAAAGTTCAAACAAACATTACATGATGTGTAAGTTCATACATATATAGTTATATATACAGTTAGGTCCATATATATTTGGACACAGGCACAATTTGCATACTTTTGGCTCTGTATTCTAACAGAATAAAATTAAAAACAAAACAATCCAAATGAATTTGAAGTGCAGACTTTCAGCTTTAATTAAAGAGGTTGAACATAAATATCAAGTACAAATTTTAGGAACCGCAGCCATTTTTATACATAGTGCCCCCCCCCCCCCCCCATTTTCAGGGGCTCAAATGTAATCGGACAAATGAATATAATCATAAATAAAATGTTTATTTTTAATATTTTATTGAGAATCCTTTACTGACAATGACTGCCTGAAGTCTGGAACCCATGGACATTACCAAAGACTGGGTTTCCTTCTTTCTGATGCTTTGCCAAGCTCTAACTGCAGCTGACTACACTTGTTCTTTGTTTGTGGGTCTTTCTGCCTTTTAGTTTTGCCTTCAGCAAGTGAAATACATGCTCAATTGGATTGAGATCAGGTGATTGACTCGGCCATTGCAGAATATTCCACTTCTTTTCCTTCAAAAGCTCCTGGTTTGCTTTTGCAGTGTGTTTTGGATCATTGTCCATCTGTACTGTAAAGCGCCATCCAATCAACTTTGCTGCATTTGGCTGAATCTGGGCTGACAGTATACAGTATCTCACAAAAGTGAATACATCCCTCACATTTTTGTAAATATTTTATTATTCCTTTTCATGTGACAACACTGAAGAAATGACACTTTGCTACAATGTAAAGTAGTGAGTGTACAGCTTGTATAACAGTGTAAATTTGCTGTCCCCTCAAAATAACTAAATACTAGCCATTAATGTATCTCTAAACACTATAAAATTCATCCCGGCTGCTTCTGTCTTCTGTCACATCATCAATAAACACCAATGACCCAGTGCCACTGGAAGCCATGCATGCCCATGCCATCACACTGCCTCCACCATGTTTTACAGATGACGTTGTGTGCTTTGGATCATGAGCTGTTCCAAGCCTTCTCCACACTTTTTTCTTCCCATCATTCTGGTACAGATTAATCTTAGTTTTATCCATCCAAAGAATGCTTTTTCAGAACTGGTCTGGCTTGTCTAGATGTTTTTTGGCAAAGTCTAATCTGGCTTTTCTATTCTTCAGGCTTATGTTTTTCACCTTGTGGTGAACCCTCTGTATTTATAAAATGGGTAATCTGAATTAATGAACCGCCCTCAATTCAAAACCACCCCCACTGCGCTAGTGGATGGAGTGTGAAATAATAAGGTGTGAGATCCAGTGAATGGCCCACTCAATGTGCAAAAAAATCAAAAACTTAATGAAAAGTGTAAAAGCGAGCTGCCCCTTTAAACGACTACAAAGCTAAAATATTATCTGATCTCATATATCCACATACCCACAGGAACCTTATTCTAGATATATAAGAGCAAATAAGAGGCGCTCACATCCCCAGTGGTAAAAATAATAAGTGCTACAATACCATCAAATGATAACTACATCTGAGTGCATAAATACATAAGTGAACTGAATGGTGTAATAATACCATACACAGATTAATCCTATGTGACAGTGAAATAAAATGTGCCAACAGAATAATACTTGTGTTCCTTATACAAATCAAGTAGCAAGAAATCACCAATTGATGTGACATACAAAATAAATAAAATAAATAAAGGTGCAAAATATGAAAAAATCAGTCCTTAAATCTTTTGTGACAAAAAATGCGTGATTTAATTTGTGACAAAAAAATCCACATAGATCTTCTATAGTGCAGTGATCTTGATAAACTCCACGTGTCTTTCACCTCACCAACGTGAAAACGTGAATCCACTCCCAATAGGATCTCACTCACCTAATATTTTTGCCAGCACTCTCATGCACGGCAAAAAACGCTGGGATATGGGATATTCCCATAAATAAGTCTGATCTATGACGAAACATGTCGGGGGCATGGCTATGAGAGGTGACGAGCAATGCTGAGAGCCGCACTAGAGGAAGGAGAGATTTGTTTGTACGGCGCACCACGAAGGGGGGTGAGAGAGACCGTGAGTCCTGGCATTAGCACACCTCGGGTCCGCCGTGACCATTTGTTGCTTTGAGTGTTTCCACTGAATTTGAAGTTGCTGTGAGCTACACTGGTTTTTACTGCTGGCATATATCTTTTAAAATGTGAGTGCTTTTATGGAAGATTGTAGTGGTTTTTAAATAAACTTGCTGTGCTGGTTTACGCTATGTGAGTTCTTCAAATTCTTTTACATGTGGATTGATCCAAAACACTGTGAAGTAATTGCATATCGGATCACTCTGGAGTGTGGTTCATAAGCGTTTTTTGCCGTGCATGAGAGTGCTGGCAAAAATATTCGGTGAGTGAGATTCTATTGGGAGTGGATTCACGTTTTCACGTTGGTGAGGTGTATTTATGCACTCAGATGTAGTTATCATTTGATGGTATTGTAGCACTTATTATTTTTACCACTGGGGATGTGAGCGCCTCTTATTTGCTCTTATATATCTAGAATAAGGTTCCTGTGGGTATGTGGATATATGAGATCAGATAATATTTTAACCCTCTGTATTTGCTCTCGTGAAGTCTTCCCTTGATTGTAGTCTTTGACAATGATACGCCCATCTCCTGGGGAGTGTCCTTCACTTGTCTGGATGTTGTGAATAGGTTTTTCTTTACCATAGAGAGGATCCTGCGATCATCTACCGCTGTTGTCTTCAATAGACATCCAGGCCTTTTTATATTGCTAAACTCACCAGTTCGTTTTTTTTTCCTCAGAATGTACCAAACTGTTGATTTGGTCACTCCTAATGTTGCTGCTATCTCTCTGATGGATTTCTTTTGTTTTTGAAGCCTTATGCCCCGTACACACGGTCGGATTTTCCGACGGAAAATGTGTGATAGGACCTAGTTGTCGGAAATTCCGACCGTTTGTAGGCTCCATCACACTTTTTCCATCGGATTTTCTGACACACAAAGTTTGAGAGCAGGCTATAAAATTTTCCGATAACAAAATCCGTCGGAATTTCCGATCGTGTGTACACAAATCTGACGCACAAAGTGCCACGCATGCTCAGAATAAAATAAAAGATGAAAGCTATTGGCTACTGCCCCGTTTATAGTCCTGACGTACGTGTTTTACGTCACCGCGTTCAGAATGATCGGATTTTCCGACAACTTTGTGTGACCGTGTGTATGCAAGACAAGTTTGAGCCAACATCCGTTGGAAAAAATCCTAGGATTTTGTTGTTGGAATGTCCGACCCTGTGTACGGGGCATTACAGTGGCCTGTTTCACTTGCATGGACATTACTTTGAACGCATGATGTAGGTTCACAGCAATAGATTCCAAATGCAAATACAACCTGCTTAAGTGATGAAGAAATAAAGGAGTAGTTCACACCTGGCCAGGAAACAACTTTTGATTCAATTTTGATTCAATTGTCCAATTAAGTTAAGTTGTCCAATTAAGTTTGGTCCCTTAAAAAAAGGGGGGGGGGTGGCTATTCTTAAGAGCTGTAATTCCTAAACCCTTCCTCCGATGTGGATGTACATACCTGATTAAACCTGAGGGTGTGCACTTTCAGTCCATATCCATTATATAACTATAGCTTGAATATCTTTTGGTAAATACCTGAAAAAAATCTAAAATTGTGCCTGTGTCCAAATAACTGTATATACATAAAGTATATAGAACAGCTAGACATGTATTCTTGTCTGTGTCTTATATTGCACCTTATTTCCTCATCACAAATGTTATGTTTATTAACCCTACACTATATTGTCAAAAGTATTGGGATACCTGCCTGTACACGCAGATGAACTTTAATGGCCTCCCAGTCTTAGTTCATAGGGTTCAATATTGCATTTGCCCACCCTTTGCAGCTATAACAGCTTCAACTCTTCTGGGAAGGCTGTCCACAAGGTTTAGGAGTGCGTCTATGGGAATGTTTGACTATTCTTCCAGAAACGCATTTGTAAGGTCAGGCACTGATATTGGACGAGAAGACCTGGCTCACAGTCTTCACTCTAATTCATCCCAAAGGTGTTCTATCGGGTTGAGGTCAGGGCTCTGTGCAGGCCAGTCTAGTTCCTCCATCTCAAACTCACTCATCCATGTCTTTATGGACCTTTTTTCTTCATCAATTTAGGCCAATATGTATTTTGCTACATATTTTTGGTAAAAAAAAATCCCAATAAGTGTATATTGATTGGTTCGCGCAAAAGTTATAGCAACTACAAAATAGCGGCAGTGGCGTAGCATGGGTTGTCAGCACCCGGGGCAAGGCAAGTAATTTGCACCCCCTAACCTGCGGACTTTTAGCACTCCCCGAGTCCCTTCCAACACTACAATAGTACTGACCAACCTGATTCCTTTACGGACCATTGCACCCTACACTGACCACTATACTATACTGACCACTACACTGAGAACTATACTAACCACTATACTGAGAACTATACCGTACACTACACTGACTGCTATGCTGTCCACTACACTGACCACTATACTGTCCACTACACAGAGAACTATACTAACCACTATACCGTACACTACACTGTCCACTATACTATACTGTCCACTATACTGTACAATACACTGACCACTATACTACACTGACCACTGCACTGTCCACTATACTATACTGTCCACTATACTGTACACTACACTGATCACCATACTGTCCACTACACTACACTGTACACTGTACTGTCCACTATACTGACAACTACACTGACCACTGTACTAACCACTACACTACACTATCCACTGTAATGTCCACTATACTATACTGACCACTACACTGTCCACTAACCACTGTACTGCCCACTATACTACACTGACCACTGTACTGTCCACTATACTGACAACTACACTGACCACTATACTAACCACTACACTACACTGTCCACTAACCACCATACTGCACTACACTGTCCACCATACTACACCACACTGACCACCATACTACACTATACTCTCCTGCCTACAGTGTATGTTTTTTTTTTTGTTTTTTTCTCTCTCTCTCTCTCTCTCTCTCTCTCTCTCTCTCTCTCTCTCTCTCTCTCTCTCTCGCTCTCTCTCTCTCTCTCTCTCGCTCTCTCTCTCTCATCCCCCCTGGGGCCAGCAACACGATTCTCAGGAGGGAGTCTCACTCACCTTCTTGTCCTGGCCTGCATCGGTCCAGAGGATAGGAGAAGAAGACAGCGGCCACGGTGGCTCACATTTTTGCTTGTCTCCCCCATGCTCTGGCTGCCACGTTCAGTGTCCAGTGCACTGTGATTGGGCGTATGGGGGTCATGTGCGGAGGCAGGACTTCAGGAGCAACCACGATCGCGGACAGGCCTGACCTACGCCTCACATCACCCCCATACGCCCAATCACAGGGTGCTGGACACTGAACATGGTGGCCGGAGCGCGGGGGACACAGGAACTTAAAATTAGGAGGGGGCAGCCAGTAGTGACACATGCTGGCCTGAAATTTCACCCCCCTAAATGTCGCGCCCAGGGCCACAGCACCCCCTGCACCCCCCACGCTACACCACTGAATAGCGGTTATATTTTTGCCATTATTTATTCATTTTTTACTTGTAATGGCGGTGATCAGCGATTTTTAGCGGGGCTGCGACATTGCGGCAATCAGATCGGACACCTAACTGACACTTTTGACACTTTTTTGGGAACCAGTGACATTATTACAGTGATCAGTACTAAAAATTAGGATTTTTATTACAACTTACCTGTAAAATGCTTTTCTTGGAGTACATCATGGGGCACAGAGCCTAAGTAATTACTTAATGGGTTATGGGCCACCTTCAGGTGTTGACACTGGTATACTTAATCAAGGAAGTTCACTCCCTATATAACCCCTCCTCCTTCCAGGAGCACATCAGTTTTTGTAGCAAATCAATATACTTAAATGCCAAAAGAGGGGGGGGGGACCTCTGTGTCCCATGATGTACTCCAGGAAAAAGATTTTACAGCTGTAATAAAAATCCTATTTTCTTTATCGTACATCATGGGACACAGAGCCATATAAGTAATAAAGAGTAATTACTTAATGGGACGTCCCATAGCAATGCTACTTGAGGGGAGGGAGAGACAACCCGCAGGGTACCCCCAGACTTGAGAACTTATACTGCTGCCTGCAGCACACTGCGCTCGAAGGTGATATCCTCATACCTACTTACATCCACCTGATAACATTTTGTGAATGTATGCACTAAAGACCAAGTTGCAGCCTTACAGATCTGAGACATGGAGGCCTGGTGAGGCACTGAACAAGAAGCACTAACCGCCCTGGTAGAGTGCGCGCCTTAATTTGAAAAGGGGGAATCTTACCCCTTAAATCATAAGTTTGAATTATAACTTGCCGAATCCACTTAGCGACAGTGGATTTTGACGCTATCTGTCCTTTCTTAGGACCCTCTGGCAGAATAAATAAGACATCAGTCTTACGAATCTGAGCAGTTGCCTTTAAATAGATTTTCACTGGTCTCACCACATCAAGATAATGTAGTGACTTTTTTTCCCTGGAACATGGTTTTGGAAAATATCTTGGTTCAGGTGAAAACCTGAAACCACTTTTGGCTAAAAGCCTGGAAAAGGGCGTAACACCACTCCGTCCTCATGAATAATCAAATATGGTTCTTCACAAGAGAGAGCAGCCAATTCCGAAACCCTCCTCACTGAGGATATAGCAACCAAAAATACCAACTTCCTTGTCAGAAGGACTAAAGGAATATGCTGTATTGGTTCAAATGGCTGTTTTTGTAACACTGACAAAACTATGTTCAAGTCCCAAGGGCTTAAAGGCCATTTAACTGGCGGATTAATCCGCATCATCCCTTACATAAAACCCCAGACTAAAGAATGCGTACCAAGTGGTCTTTGAAATAAAATTGATAAGGCTGAGACTTGGCCCTTACTAGTACTCAAGGCCAACTTCATCTCTACGCCTAATTGTAGAAAGGCAAGAATTCTGCCTATGATATATCTCCGAGGGTGCCAACCTTTGGATTTACACCAGAAAACATAAGTCTTCCAGCTGGTTAACTTGCATTAATCAAAGTAGAGATAACTGACCCGGAAAGCCCAGGTTTCTTCAGAATGTTGGTTTCAATAGTTAAATTTAACGTTAGTAGGATGAAATATCGGCTCCTGTGAGAGAAGGTCTGGCCTTAGTGGAAGGGACCATGGATCCTCCACTGCCATCTTTACGATTTCTGCATACCATGACCTTCTGGGCCATGCTGGTGCTGCCAGAATTACCGGTTTTCTTTCCAGCTTGATCCTGCAAAGAAGTTGAGGCAGCAATTGAATAGGGGGAAATGCCTAGATCAGTGAGAACTGATCCCACGGTATCACCAACGCATCTGTTCTGCATGCGTATGGATTCTTTGTTCTGGACACAAAGTTGACTAACTTAATGTTGAACTGGACGCTAGAAGATCTACGTTCGGAGTCCCCCATCTTTGACAAACAGCCGGAAAATATTCGGGGTGAAGAGACTATTCCCTTGGGAATAATCTGCTGGCGACACAAGTAGTCCGCCTGCCAATTCTCTATTGGCAGGCGGACTACTTGTCTTTAGATGTGCAGATGTGCATCCCTGATGCCGATAAACGCCAGAAGTTCTCCTCCTTGTAGGATAGAAACTACTGACCTGATCGACTCCATAGAAAGGAGCGGATCTTCAGGAACTGATTTAGATTATTTTAGATCTAGAATGGATCTGCTGAATTTCTGCGTGGATCTGTACATGTACAGGAAACGCATGAAAAAGGCAGAGACGGGTTTAAGGAACCTATTTGTACCAGCAATCTCTCAGATTGCGAGACTGAAAAAGGTTCAACTCCAGTTGTTTCCTTCGCAAAGGAGTAATCGGTTTGCCTTTCTTCCTGATCACCTGAGGGTAACCCCTCATCCTCTACCCACTGTTCCCTTTATAAGGGGTCTAAGGTGGGGGATATAACACGCTTTCTATCCTTTTGGATAGCGGATGCGATTAAAGTGGCTAATTTGCCTTCTAGGCCCGGCAGAGCGGAAGAAAAATGCATTTTCAATCATGTATACAGGGGCTGAATGTTTTTTGTGCCTGGGCCTGACCCTGAGGCTTTCCTCTAGAGTCTGACGGTGGAGGCCGTCGCCATTGCCTAGAGGCAGATGCCCCTGGCGCAGGGGAAGGAGTCAGTTTAAATAAAAGGAAGTTTATACCTTCTTTTGGGCAAAAGAGTACCTTTCCCACTAGAAATCATTTGGATGTATTTGACCAAATCCTCCCCAAATAGTCGCTCCCCATGAAAAGGGAAACTAGTCAGAAGCTTTTTGCAAGGTGCATTGGCTGACCAACTTTTTAACCACAGGGTCCTACGCATGTGTTTTAGGAAAAAATCGCAAGGCGGGAAGCTTGGTGAATAGAGTCTTTCATGGCGTCTATGGCAAAACATAGCACCTTTGGTAGTTCGGCTCACGGGCCTGTTGTGCAGGGACCTCCTTAAGGGCCTCTTTGAACTGGTCCTTTAGGGACTGACAGATGCCTATTGCAGCGACTGCAGGCTGAGAAACGGCACCTGCCAAGGAAAAAGAGGATTTTAACAGAAATTCCAACTTTTTATCTGTTGGATCTTTAAGCATTTGTGCATTGTCTACTGGACAAGTTAAATTTTTATTGATGCTGGAAATCGCAGCGTCTACTGCTGGTACTTTCCACCTTTTGTGAATTTCTCCTCCATGGGATAGAGAACTGAAAATCTCTTTGGAGGGAGAAAATGCTTATCCAGATGATCCCATCTGTAAGGGTTTTAAAGAACCCAAGGAAGAAACTGGACTTTCGGCTGACGCTGTTAGGGGTAGCATGCAAATGGAACAAACCATTTCCATAAGGATTTGTACCTCAGATTGCGAAGCTGAATCATCAACTGTTGTTTCCTCCACAGAGGAATAATCAGCTTGTTTTTCCTCTCAATCGCCTGAGGCTAATACCTCATCCTGTACCCATTGTTCCCTTGGTAAAGGGTCTGAAGTGGGGGAGGGGGATCTAGCACGCTTCCTATCCACTTGGATAGAGGATGGGATTAAAGCCACTAATCTTCTTTCTAGGCCCTGCAGGGCAGGGGAAAATGCATCTTCAGTCATGTATACAGGGGCTGAAGTGTGAGAAGCAGTTGCACCACCAATCGGTTCCAAAGACTCACCCTGGCTTGCCATATCTGGTATCTCCACAGAGGATGACAGTATGGAGGCATGACTGGAGTTCCCAGCGCCTGAGGGTGGAACTTTTGGTGGCTTTGTGGTAACCTTGGAAGCCATAGTGCTAAGCACAAAAGCAGAGGCACTCTAATAAAAATGTACTATTTTCTGAGCAATAGTATAGAAATAACAATGGCAGCATAAGGATTAATCTGATGCTAAATAAACAACAATGTATTTTCTTGTACTGGAAATGGGATGGGGGGCGGGGTTCTTAGCAGTTGAGGCTTACTTATAAGTGTGAATCAGCCTTTAGTGATGTCACACTTTGAATAGTCATGTAACACTGCTCAAACTGAATCTAGCGTCTACAGATAGGATGTAATGTACCTTGTGGCGCTGTACATAATGTACCCCCAGCCCCTTAGTTTCCCCAATTGGGACACACCACGCTGTTGTAGCTGGACAAAGAGCTGCTGAAAAGGGAAAGTGTATCTTTACTCCCTCTAGAGGAGATTTTAAGGAATTACAATGTTTAACATGGAAGATAAGGCATAGGTGGACTTTGCAGTTCCTAAGCTTCTCTCTTACCTTTTCCTCGGTGCAGGATACTGATGAAAACAGATAGATCCAAACTTCACCCATCACGGCGGGCAGCGTTAGTAAACCTTTAAAGACCGGGTCCTTTAATAGGGGTTCCAGTCCTTTAGACCTGTATAGCACCCCTCAGGACAACTTTAGGTAACGTAGCAAGACCAATGTAGCAAGACCAGAAAGAGTCCTAGTTCCTAGGGACCAGCCCTCAAAGAGAGGCGTTACAGGCAAAACCTCACTCTTCACTGCGAGGCCCGGGTACCATCCTGTGGCCTCAGTGGGTTAGATGGATCTGGCTGTGGAGGTTATTTAAATCCAGCATGGATCCCTCCTGGATCTCCTCAGAGCACATCTTCACTCGTGACCAACACCTTAGACACTGGCGAAAAAACTGATGTGCTCCTGGAAGGAGGAGGGGTTATATAGGAAGTGAACTTCCTTGATTGGGTATACCAGTGTCAACACCTGAAGGTGGCCCGTAACCTATTAAGCAATTACTTGGGCTCTGTTTCCCATGATGTACGATAAAGGAATATGCACCGACACTGTATAAATGAAACTGGCAGAGAAAGGGTTAATATCAGGGGCAATCAAAGGGTTAAGTGTGTTCCCTGTTTGTGCTTTTACTGTGGGGGGGGGGGCTCACTGCATGGACACAGTGATCCGTGTACCTGATTAGCAGAAACACAAGATTACAGTGTCCATGCCTGACAGAACAGCGGTCTTCCTGTTCTATCTCTGCGGGAAGCGATCGCGGGTGGCCAGTGGACATCACGTCCGCCGGACCTGCTGATTGGACACAGGGAGAGCTAATCAGCGCGCGATCGCACGCCCAGTGGCTAATGCACAAAATCACGTACAGATATGTGATTTTGTGCAATAGAGCAGCCCTGCTGCAGTAAATATGCGGTAGGCAGCTGGCAACTGGTTAAAGTGTTGTTACCAACATTTTATATTGCTGATATGTGACTGCTGTACCATGTACTTGTATGAAAAAGTATCCTGATCTCATTGTATTGCTTCCTTTGTGTGAAATCCCTGATGCCCCTGCCAGTTCCTCTGCCTTCCTATTAAAAACTGACCACACTAAGCAGGAAAACACACTGTAGTCAGTTCTCTAGCTATGCTGGGAACTCAGCTTGCTCTTCTCCAATGATTTGTCATGACATCACCCCCCCCCCTCCCTTGCACAGATTTTCACTGGGAAGCTCAGTGTGGTGTTGCTTCTCCTCCCCCCAGCTCTTATGCAGCTGAGAACAGAGGGAATGTGACCACCTATAAAAAAAGGGATGAAAAGGTATTTATAATGTTTTTTTTTATATCAATACACAAAGCTTTTGCCTTTAATCTCTATTTCAAACTGAATGGATTGTTTACTAATCTGCTCTTTCCTGCTCATCACTTTATTAAGTAAAGCCCATAGGTGGTACTGGCATTCATCTGATATTAAAGTACATCTGTTATTACTTGACAAATGGCTGTCTTATTATTTTTTTACACCTGATGACTCAGCCTGCCCTAGTGATGTGTTTCATATAAAGTCCCAATTGTCCCCTTTTCCCCAATTCCCCCATATTTTTCTCATATACAATGGGATGGAGACCTGTGTACTGGATGGTCATGGTCTCATATAAAGTCCCAACCTAAACCTCTTGTTTCAAATATTGATAGGGATGGAAACACACTAATTATCATATATACCATTGCTGTGGTCTTGTGTCAAGTAATTATATTATATTTACTTGTTATTTTGGAATATCTTTGCTTTATCTTAGTTATGTTATCCTTCCGGGTTGGCACTCGGGGGGTGGATCCTTTCTATCCCCGGGAGCTGCGACGCGCCCCGTTGCTATCCCCTGATCCCCCTGATCCACCAGTCACGGGATCGTGGGTGTGTGCCCGCTGTGCGTCGACACCACGCCCCGCACGTCGGCACGCCTGGCGTCATCCGACGTCACGTGCTGACGTGACGCTGTTTCTATCTGGCGTGCAGACTGACGGAGGCGGAGGTTGCCTATATAGGCGCTAGTCGCCTTAGTGGGCTGCTTCCTCTCCTCCCTCACAGCACATCCCAGCGTGATGTTGGGGGTTACCTCGTTGGCTGGCCGGCTGAGAATATGTCATCTCAGGTAACCATGGACTTCTATCCCCTTGCACCATGCCTTCTATACCCCCATCCACTTGCCTGTCCTCACATATACCGCTATGCACTGTCCCTTCACTTTTTTGGTGTTTGTGGTGAGCTTTCTCTTTTCTCTCATCCCACTGGCTCCCCTGACATCACTTGTCTGGCTTTCTTATGCTCTTTCTACTGTTGCTTCACCTTGTCCCACACTCTATCTTCCACTCTGTGGTCATCCAACATTACCCGTTTTTTGCTTACACCTACTTTACCTATTTTACAGCTACCTTGGGTTTATGCTTTATTTTACACTACCATGTTGGATACCAAGGGAAATCTCCCCACTACCTATCTTTCTACGGTATCCTGAATTGCCTCGCCATGCCGCCACGTGGTTACCTCCTCAGCTCCCGTGGGGATGCTACATTCACCCCTGGGCATCTCCTACCATCATGATCATTACTATATATGCTCTACCACCATTATACCACATATCCACAGGTAAGAGTGCTAGGACTAGCGGTTTTGCTTCCCCTCTTCCTGTTGTAATTAAATATTATTAATTACTACTTTACATTATATTCTAGATATTTCCAGATAGCTGCTCCTGACGAGTGGACAAACTTCCACGAAACGCGTCGAGCATTACAACTGAACATTCATAACTTTTTGACATGTCACAACAAATATGTATCTACCATGGGCATTTTAGTGTTTTAGCCATCAGTTTGATTTTAATACAATATTGATTACGTATACACATGTGGGGTGTAATGTTGATGATACTGTAATTTACCTATGCTACAATGTTTAACATGTTACTATGTTACTACAATATGTCTTACTGCCATGTTTTACTTACTCTGTACCATATCTATTGATTATATGTGAGTATCATCTATTGCACGTTGCTTTTCATGTGGTATCAATAAATCTTACCAATTTTTTTACACCTGATGACTCAGCCTGCCCTAGTGATGTGTTTCATATAAAATCCCAATTGTCCCCTTTTCCCCCAATTCCCCCATATTTTTCTCAAATGGCTGTCTTAGGCAGGCCATAAATGGAGTGAATTTCTTTCTTGCAACCACGGGTTGCAGGAAAGAAAATTGCTCAATTACCCCATCAACACACAGTCAGTGTTGATGGGGAAATTCCTCTGAGCTATTGCGTTCTGCCGGTGTGGGAAGCCGTCCATGACAGGAGAACACAATGATTATTGCTAGCGGCTTTAACATCTGCTAGCAATAATCGCATGTAAAATCTTACAGGCTGGTTGTACCCAAGCTAAATCAATCAACCTGGGTACATTCAGCCTGCTCATACAGGGTTCGAATCATCTATGGCTGGCTTTAGACACATTTCAAATGAATCAAAATTTAAAGGCTGCGCTACAATAAATAACATGGAACGAATGAAGTAATGAATGCATCTTGACAAATATCCATTTCTATGCGTGAATGATGACATGACCCACTCAATAATAACCAAAAAAAATATAGATAGACAACGTAAAGTCCAAACTGCAAAGTGCACAAAAAGTATATAGTTCATATAAGAGCAAGATTTATGCCGAGAAGAGAGTGGTGAACATCCGAATGGTGTATAGCATATGATTGAATCACCCAGGGTTCAGTGATGATAGAAAAAACTCCTCCACCTATGTAGAAAGATGTCCCCTTACCGACTCCTAAGATCTCTTTTCGGGAGATCAAGCAGGCATATGGCTATGTAACCCCAGCCTCGGGTACAGACCAAGAAGGTGACACTCATAAACTTCTAGGATGGGAATCCTCTGTGTGGCGAAATGGTCACTCGGTTGTCATGTAAAAATAAGTAACAAAGGCTCCCATAGCGTAACAAGTTTAAACACTTTTTTAAAAAAAAGTTAAAAGAATCACACTCACATTGTAGTAGAAATCAAAATCGCATATTCAATTGCCGGCCGGCTGCACACTGCTGCCCGTGTCTTCCGGGATCAGCGAGGATCGTGGTGACGTCAGCACGTCGCTCCTCCCTACGCCTTTCGTCAGAGGTGACGTCTTCCAGGGGCACAGAGGATTCCCATCCTAGAAGTTTATGAGTGTCACCTTCTTGGTCTGTACCCGAGGCTGGGGTTACATAGCCATATGCCTGCTTGATCTCCCGAAAAGAGATCTTAGGAGTCGGTAAGGGGACATCTTTCTACATAGGTGGAGGAGTTTTTTCTATCATCACTGAACCCTGGGTGATTCAATCATATGCTATACACCATTCGGATGTTCACCACTCTCTTCTCGGCATAAATCTTGCTCTTATATGAACTATATACTTTTTGTGCACTTTGCAGTTTGGACTTTACGTTGTCTATCTATATTTTTTTTGGTTATTATTGAGTGGGTCATGTCATCATTGTTATAATTCACGCATAGAAATGGATATTTGTCAAGATGCATTCATTACTTCATTCGTTCCATGTTATTTATTGTAGCGCAGCCTTTAAATTTTGATTTGTACAACAGATGGATGTGTCTCACATTGCATGGTTGCAGCCTGTTCACATATAATTTTTTCACTTGGGGATAGCGCAGTAATTTTTTTCAGTTTACATTTCAAATGAATACCCTACCTTTGAAGAGATACCACAAGATAACGTATTATCCAGCCAAACAACCTGATCAGTGCCCCTCACTGATCTAGTTTTACTTTGTTATTGGTGCTTGACTTTTCCCTGCCACATGGCTAAACTCTGCAAACTGCACTTTGCCTTTCTAACTTGACTGTATCAGGAGCCATTAAGGTTGCTTAATGCAATGGTAGATGGTGGATCTTGCAATGTGTGTCTTCCCATGAAGCCTATGTGTCAGTTCATGATGACTTCCATTTGGGGCTTCTCAAGCAAGTGCTTAACTTTGTAAAAATTCTCTTAAATTATGAAACTTACATCTATTACATATTACATGAAATGTCTTCACAGTGCTATATTAAATAAAAAAAAGAAAATATAAAGTATAATAAATGAAGAATGAAGCAACCCAAAGGGGTTTGGGGGGATAATAGTGTAGCACACCGAAAAGTAATAACTTTGATGCATATGTGGCTACAGCTCCTATCTAAATTTGGGTACACCTGTGAAATCCCAGGACACAGTGAATTAGCCAATTGTAAATTAAAGGCAAATTATTTCAGTAGTGGCCGCACGCTGAAAGTGAAAAAGTGGTTAAACCGAGAACCATGTTCAATAATTACAAGTGATTTCACAATTTTGGTGTTAGGCCATCAACATCAAAATGTAGTATAACGGTTCACTTCTCCTTATCTAGCCAAGCTAACTAAAATATAAGTCCCAAAGCTACCCATTAGTGAGCTCACAAATCTGTGCAGGGGCTCTGGACAACTCTGCAGTAACAAATCCTGAAGAAATAATAGGTGTACATTCCTTTTAAGATAATTTGCTTTAAAGGAAAATCTTTTCTCATTCCGTTCACTTTATACAACAGACACTACAGTAAAGCAATTGTCTATATGCATCCCCTGTATGTACTGTATGCCAATATTTCCTTGACTATGCAATACAGTCTATCACTCTACCTCTTGATGATACAAATAGCTACGGATATAATACTACGGTGTTGCAGCAAAGTAAAGCTGAGGGACAGTCACTGGATCACAATGGATTTGCTTGTGGTTACCATGTGGCAATTACAGTACAGTAGTCAACCCTCTACAGTCCTCTTACCCAGACAAAAAAATCAGATAGCTCCAGCTTCTCTGTTCTATCCTCTAGGCACTGAACAACAGGAATCTGACCATGAGAACCCAGGGTATGTCTGTCTGGAATCTCTCTCAATTGCCCTCTACTAGAACTTCCCCTCACCTATCTCTTCCTTCCTAGACTGTGTTGCAGAACATTCCTCCCTGTGATGTCACATCCAAACGCCAGGCTGGCACAGATGTCTCTCGTTTCTGTAGCTTTTTCAGAGGTAAATTGTGGTGGCTATCGTGGGATAGTCTGAAATCAATTGCTAGCAAGCTGTTAGGGACAAAGGGGTTGGTTTACCAAAGTCAAATAGACTGCAGTTTGCAAAGTCCAGTTGCACTCTGTAAGAGCAGTTTCTCCAGAGCTTAGTAAATGAGCAGAAGCTCAGCTGGTTTCCATCATCCAATCATGTGCAAACAAAAAAGCAGTTCTTTTCATTTTCCTTGCACATGATTGGGTATTCTTTGCAAAGTGAAGTGTTACCTTGTTTACTAAGCTCTGGAGCAACTGCCCTTGCAGAGTGCAAGTGCACTTTGCAAAGTGCACAGTCTATTGAGTAAATCAACCCCATAGTGTCTTCTGCTTGTAGAAAACAATCTGTGTAAAATGGTAAGCAATCACTGCCACATAAGTGAAAATATCAGTTTTGCAAAGTGAAACAGTTCTGCTGACAATTTACGCAACATAACAAATTTCCCTGTGGTAGTTACAATAGAAATGGGTTTTATGAATCCAACAATTATTAGTTAAACAAAATATATTATTTCCAACAATGGTGTAAAATGAAAGAACTTTAGCTTTAGGCATACTTCTTTTCTTCATCAACTGCATTATTGTTTCAATTTCTGTTTTAAAGGACTGCTCCCAGCAACAAGCAACACCAGTCAGGGAGCTACTAAGGTTATCCAGCATAGTGCAACTGTATCAAAGTATAAGTTCATCTTTTCACAAAAAAATTAAAAGGTGAACTAATACTCTACATCCTCCCCATCCCCTGGTCCTTGCTGCACTTACCTCCATGGGCAATAAATGGAATTACCTTTATAAGCTATCACTGTCCACACAGCTGGTGCAGGAGTCTGGGGATTTGAAAGCCCTTCCCCTTCTTTCCTTAGGGCTTCCAGGATGGATCAGAGTGATTCTAATTGGTCAAAGTGGTTACGCTCTGATCTATCCCAGAAGCCCTAAGGAAAGATGTGGAGAGGGGACCAGGGCATTCAACTTCCCAGACTGCTGCACTGGCTGTATGGGTAGTGTGTGTGTGTGTGTGTGTGTGTAGGGTTTTAAGCCGTCCATAAAAGGATTGAAATTTGGCTAGTTCAGCAGGGACTGGCCGAGATTCAATCCATGTATGGGCAGGCTGATTGTACCCAAGTCGATCCATTGATCGACTTGGGTACAACCAGCCTGTCAAATTTTTACGTGCGACTTCTGCCAGCTGCTATAGACACTAACAGTATTCATTGCGTTCTGCTGGCTGGAAAGGCTCCCTGTGCCCCCCTGCTGGCTAAAAAAAATAGCGCTGCGGGAGGCATTCCCCCATTAACACTAACCCACAGTGGAAGGAAAGAAAATCGAATTATCTATGGGCTGCTTTAGTTCACCTTTTCATTTTTTCTTTTCTTTCTTCTTTTTTGTGAAATATTTAACTTATGCTGCGTACATACGAGCGGAATTTCCATCAGAAAAATCTTGGATCGTTTTTCCAATGGAATTCCGCTCAAGCATGGCTTGCATACACACGGTCACACGAAAGTTCGCTGAACTTTCGACCGTCAAGAACGCGGTGACGTACAACACTACGACGAGCTGAGAAAATGAAGTTCAATGCTTCCGAGCATGCATAGGAATTTTGCGCGTTGGAATTGCTACAGACGATCGGAATTTCCGATTGGAACTTTTTCCGTCTGAAAAATTGAGAACATGCTCTCAATCTTTTGCTGGCTGGAATTCCGCCAGCAAAAGTCCAATGGAGCATACACATGGTCGCATTTTCCGACCAAAAGCTCTCATTGGTCTTTTGCTGGCCGAATTTTCGGTTGTGTGTATGGGGCATTACACTTTAAAACCAGAGATTATCTAGTTTGGTTTCTCAGTAATCCCATTGCAATATTTCAGTGAGCTCCACACATTGTACCTGGAGGTGTACTTCCTGTCCTTGCGCTGTGATTTTTCCCTCTCTCCATTTCTAAGTATGATCAGCCTTGTTATCTTATCTTTGTTATCTAATGGCTAATTTAGGAGCCATAAATATCTTAATTTGTGTGATGTGACCTTTCTGGAAAGTCATAAATAACCTTCATAATGCACATTGAAAGCAAAAAATTAACAAAACAGTGGATTAATTGCAAACATGAATTGGATAATGACTGTGAAATTGTATGCCATTATTTCATGGACACATTCCTGGGAATACTGTTGCATTTGACGGTTTTATTGGCCTCCTAGAAAAACAAAACCAGATGCCACCTCCTAAAATATGCATGAGCCACTGAGAAGCTAAAGCTTCCTTACTCTTTAACACAAAAAGATTATGTACAAGTTTAGCCTGTTCAGCCAGAGACAACAAAATAGTCATTAATTATTCAGAGGTCAGTCGACCTGATGTGAAAAAAAAAAAAAGAAAAGAAAAAATTCCCTGGCAAGGCAACATGTTCAGAAATACAAAAGCTTCAGGTCTAAAATTCTTTCAGGGGATATTAAGCAAAGATCAATCAAGGGTGTATGAAGGATGACAAACAAAAAGACACCCACTCAGGATCCAAAACAGTCTGATGGCCCCGTATTCTTGTTTTCGGGTAAAGTATTTCATTTGTTCTGCGTTTGTGTGTTGGGGACTGTGATTAAAAGTGTAGACAGAGCAGCTAGAGAAATCAGAGAGGATTAGATTTTGATTGATACCTAACTACAGATAATCCGATGACAGCCGTTTGTCCAGTCCTTTGAGTAATGGAGGCTAGGGCTTTTTAACACCTTTATGGACGGTGACATTGTGACTTTGACACGGTGACTCTGGTGACATTGAACCTTGCCAGAGATATTTGGGATGTATGTATGTATGTATATATATATATATATATATATATATATATATATATATATTTTTTTTTTTATTATTATTATTTACATTATGACTTTTTGATGTATGTAATAGTTCTAGGCAGAGAGGGTTTTTCCTAGAAGTAGTTTTGACTGGTTCAGGAGGCAATTCTGTTTGTTAAAGTTGACATTTAAGCAAATAAATCACATTACAGTTATTCAATGTCATGAAGTTTGGAAACACTAGTCTGTACTATATTGTAAATATATATTTATGTAATCTCAAATAAATAAATCCCCTGTTTATGGTGCAGGATGAAGGGGAAGTAAAATGATTTGTGATTCTACTTCTTTGAAAGTGCAAATCATCTTAACTAAATGTAATCCTATTCAGTCACATCACAGGGCAGAAAACTTGTAGTATTATGACACACAGGGTTCCTCTTGGGAAAATATGTCGATTACATACATGGGCAGTTCATTCATCGGTTTTGAAAAAAGATCAAAGAACTTATTCTCATAAAATTTGAGAACGCTCAACCAACAGAAAATTTCTGCTTATTTCAGATTTTTCTTGTTCATTGCTTCTACTTTAGTATCACATTATTTGAGTAGCACCATATCTGGGTTTACTCACAAAAACAAGGTGTAATGAGTTACAATTACTTTTGAACTGATCCTTAAAAAATTAAGTCTATTCATTGCTATAAGTTATTGCACTTGGTTTGATATCTTTGTCTTGACTGTTTTACTAAACAAGACTGACAAGGGTCAACCAACATATTTAATTGCTTATTTCAAACAAACTATAAGCACTGTGCCTAAAACCCAACTGTCTAGTCAATCATCCAGCAGTCTCTTCAAAAAAGAACTGCTCGCAGCATCAAGCAACATAAATCAGGGAGCTACTAATATAATCCAGCAAACTTTGCAACTGTGTTAAAATGTAAGTTTGCCTTTTCAGATAAATGTATGACCCAGTGCCAAGTATCAAACCAGCTGGCGAGGTGAAGGGGCAGTCAACATCATGGCAGATACCAGGAGTTCTATGAGCCAGGTATTAGGATGAGAGAAACAAGAGACAGATTCGAGAGTTTAAAGTGAAGGTTGGGCCAGGCTCAGTTCATTCAAGCTCAAACAAAACTCAGAAACAGGAAGACAGTGAAGAACACCAAATAAATTGTACCCAAGAGCCAAACTATACTCAACAATGAACAATCATATGTTTTTGGAGTAGCCTGGTGCCCTTTTAAAAAAACAGTCCAGGCAAACAATGGCTTCTGGGACAGATCAGAGCGATTCTGATTGGTCAGCGCTGGCACAGATCATTGCTTTGTTCAGTCTTGGAGGTCCTGCAAAAAGAAGGGGGAGAAGAACGGGGGATTTCAGATCCCAGATTGCTGCACCAGCTGCGTGGGCATTGCCTGTACTATTTTTAAGAAGAGCACCAGACTACTCAAAAATATTTGATTGTTCATTGTAGAGTATCGTTTGGCTCTTGGGTGCAATTACTTTGGTGTTCTTTACGGATTGTTTGAGCTTGAGTGAACTGTATGTCACCAGCTTTCTGCTCTGCCCGCTGATCCCGCGTGCGGCTGGCTCAGGTGCTCATTGGCTCGCTGGACGCCGGTCCAGGCATGCGGGCAGATCCCGATTTCATTATCCCAATCTTGGCCAAGCCTGGAACGGCTCTGTGACATCAGCCAACAGCGGGCTTCAGCCCGCTGTCTGCTGAAAACGGGTCACAGGATTGCAGAACGTACTGCACTCGTGTGATCCACAGGCGAAGTACAGCCAAATGAGCTTTGGCTGTACGTCTCCTTTGACATTCATAGGTAATAACAGCAGAGGTTGGGAATTTTACCTTGAGGAATCAGGAAATAGTTTTTTCCCCTGCTGGAGCAAATTGAACCATGCTTTATAGGGTTTTTACCTCTCATCGAATGTCGGTTTAGGATTTCTGTATATGGAGAATTTACATTTTTTTTAGTTATTAGTTTTTCTATTGGTTGAACTAGATGGGCTTGTGTCTTTTTTTGTAAATTGACTAATGAAATATGTTTTTTAAGTCAAGTAAATATGAATTGGGGCACGTGAATATTTTATATTTTTATTATTAGGCAACAGGTAGAGCTGTTCACTGGTCTATCTTAAATACTTTGTTGATAAAGCCTGTTGTTAAGAGTATCGGTTCTCAACCGCAGTCCTCAAGTACCCCCAACAGGTCATGTTTTCACGTTTTCCTTTACACAACTGCTTTAAATCAATAACAATGACATGGTATTGATAAGAGCTATTTTATCTAAGGGAAGTTCCCAAAACTTGGCCCGTTGGGGGTACTTGAGGACTGAGGTTGAGAACCACTGGTTTAGAGGGCTCAGTAGCTTAAAGTACAACTAAGGTCTTTATGCCAGATTACAAATGCAATTCTGCTCAGCATTCTGCAGTTTAAATCAATATAATGACCTAAACCTCGCTCAAAAAGCTTCTGCAAAAAAAGTTTTTTTTTATCATTCCAATCAGTGTTTCTGCCGCTTGAGTGCTATAGTTGTGAGGGGGTGGATTATCCAGCACTTTCCCATCCTATCCCATAGCTCCCAACTGTCCCTGATTTTGAGGGACTGTCCCTGATTTGCCCCTCATTTGTCCCTCATTTTGGTCTGATCTATATAGATGTATATAAAATGCATTTTTTATCTTTCAAAAGGTGTTTTCCTAAACCATTCATCTGATTTCTAAATTGCTGCATATGTAAATTCCAAAAGCCAATATAAAGGAACAGTAGTGTTAAAAAAAAGCACTTGTGGGTTTAACCAATCTTGTTTTTTTGTACAATTCTCCTTTAAGGGGGCATGGCAAGGGGTGTGTCCTATGCCTGCAAACTTTTGCTGGTAGGTGTCCCTCATTCCCATCTCAAAAAGTTGGGAGGTATGCTATCTAGATGCCCCAGAAGTGACTCTGCAAACTGCATCTCCCAGCATTCACTCTAAAGTTAGTCTTTTTTTTTAGAGGGGCAGGTGCTCGGTGGGTTTGGGTGAAACAGGGCAGTGCTGAGGAAAGCATCTATGCTGCATTATATCATGTGACCACATTTTGGCACTGTATCAAGGTGTAGTTCATGATTGCTTAATGGGATAAGTAGCGGCAAAGAGGTATTTGGGGAGGAGGCAGAAGCAACATACTCACCTAGGAAGTTAAAAAAATATAATAGGTTTGTGTTGCCGCATAACATAGATTTTGTTTTGTTTGCCTATCTGCTCCTTCTACCTGCCTGCTCTGCTTTTGTAGGCTGTATGGAGTTTCATTGAGAGAGAATATGAAGTACCCCGTTTATACCTAATCTCAACTCAGCTGTTACAGTGTGTAAAGCTGACCATAAATGGTTCAAATCTCAGCTTGTTCAGCAGGAATTGGCAGAGATTCGAACCATGTATAGGCAGGCTGAATGTACCCTCTTGAGTACAACCAGCATGCCAGATTTTAACCTCCCTGGCGGTATGATTATTTCGGATTTTAGGTGCTAAAAGCGGTACAATTATTTTGCATGGAAATTTGGCATTTTATATTGTAGGTCTGTAATTCTTAACAATAACACACTTAAATCTGTCCACCAAGAGTCTAGTAGATATCCCGGGTATGATAAAGTTTGAAACACAAAAACATAAATTTTAATATAATAAATAAAAAAAAAAAAAAAAAAAAAATAATAAAATAAATTTCCCCACGATTTACTATCGCTCAATTCTGCAAGTGTTCTAATTTACTATCGCTGTTTTCTAGCTGGTCTAAAGCCACTTTTGACGTAAAGGGACACTTTTTGGTTGCTATGGACAATCTCCAGTTTCCAGGCAGAAAGAACAGTATATGTAATAAAAAACTGCATGCAGGGCATGGGCCAAAGCACTGGGGACAAAAGGCATGTGAAATCATTTCATACAGTACCGTAATCTGTAAGATTACAGTACTGTATGTGTTATGATTTTTACATGTTTTTGAATTTGCCGCCAGGCTCCGCCCCTGTGCGTCGCAACGCTCGCAGGGAACGGAACCTGGCACAGAGAGGCTTCGGGAGGAGGACGGAGCCCACGGACACTGCAGGGGACATCGCAGGAACCTGGGGACAAGGTAAGTGTACCGCTCCAGGATCCTGCAATGTAATCCCGAGTGTGGCTTGGGGTTACCGCTAATGGTGCTGAATTTTAACCTCAAGCCACACTCGGGAAAACCGCCAGGGAGGCTACATGCAGTTATTGCAAGCGGCTGTTATAGCCACTAGCAATAATCACTGTCTTCTTACTGTCTCTGTCTTCTCTAATTGGCTGAGTCAGAGAGCCGGGCTGATGATGTCACACCTCTGACTCAGCCAATCAGAGGAAGCTTTGTATTCATTGATAGAATACATCACATCCTCTGAATGGCTGAGCACCACTGCTGTAGACTCTCCTGTGTTCCGGGTATGAGACAGGAAGTCTCTGCTCGCACCCCTAACACAGTGCGGTATGCTGTATGTAGCCACAGTTACATACAGTTTATACAGCACATCCAGCAGCCTCATAGGTTAATGAGGGACATAGTTCGTTTGGGCCAGCTTGGCCCAAAAGAACTATGTAAATTGTGTGAAAAAGCTGGAGTTCTTCTTTAAATTGCAAAGAAAAAAATGTTTGCTAGACAATATTGCTAAAAGAATGGCTGTTTGTCTTGATAAAAAAAACAAAAGAAAACATAATACTTTGTTCAAATAAGTTAGGCCCCTTTCACATGTGCAGATCCGTATTCAGCCATCCGCTTGCTCAGCGGGGATTGCTCCGTTGATCCCTGCTGAGCCGGCGGATGACAAGTCCATCTCTGCACACTGTGCAGAAACGGACCTGTCAGATCTCCACTCTCCTCTATGGGGGGGATCGGATGAAAACGAACCACCTGTCCGTTTTAATCCGATCCGCCAGACAGATGGAAAATAGGGTTTCCATCCATCTGGATTTTGCGGAGCGGATCGGGGCGGATCAGGTGTCAGCGGACATGTCACCGCTGACATCCGTCGCTCCATAGAGATGTGTGGAGCGACCATTTCAGTGGACCGTTTCAGGTCCACTGAAAGAACTGACAGGCGGATCTAAACAGTCTGCATGTGTGAAAGGGCCCTAATGGCAAAATGATTGTCAAATCAATAGGTCTATAACTGAAGTGTAAACATTTTTCTGTTTTTTTTTTTTTTTTTTTAACAGTTTTAGGTAAAAGGTTAAAGGTTTTACCCCCTATATGACCTTGATGCAGAGGTAAAGTTGGTCAGGACCTTTGTGTTGAGGTAGGTTGGAGGACATCTGGAAAATGCCTACCATGCAGCCGGCTAACTGCATCTAGATTTGGGCCACAGCGCCTTCTGGATAAAAAAAGGGGTGAGATGATCACTTCCTGAAATTTTAGGAAGAGTCCAGTTATATACTATCCATCCATACTATACTAGTAATGGCAGTGATCAGGGACTTATAGTGTGACGGTGATCAGGGACTGGCGCTAACTGACACTGGGACACTGCAGGATCCTGGAGCGGTACACTTACCTTGTCCCCGGGTTCCTGCGATGTCCCCCGCAGTGTCCGTGGGCTCCGTCCTCCTCCCGAAGCCTCTCTGTGCCAGGTTCCATTCCTTCGAGCGTTGCGACACACGGGGGTGGAGCCTGGCGGCAAATTCAAAAACATGTAAAAATCATAACACATACAGTACTGTAAGTACTGTATCCTTGCTATTTGGGCTTGCAGATCAGTTTTCCCAGGATCTTGATCTCCCCCTCTTTCCAGTTCTACTAAGGAAACTCTCAACACTGACATTACTAAATCCGAAGTTGCCCGGGCTGCTTCACTATTAAGCACCAGGCCCGGATAGCTTCTCCAGTCTTTATTATCGTAAATTCTCCACCTTATTGTCACCTCACCTAATGGCCTATTACAACTGCTTATGCCAAGGCTCTGTGCCTGCCCCGGATTCGTTGGCAGCACACATTACTTCATCCCCAAATTTGCGGAGGATGCGTTAGACCCCCATGCCTACAGGTAAATTTCCTTACTCAACGAAGATATGAAAATCCTAAGGAAAATCCTGGGCTCCCACATTACTAAATATCTTCATTCCTTGATATACAGGGATCAAGTGGGCTTTGTTCCCGGCTGGCAAGCGGGGGACAGTGTCTGCAAGGTGGTCCACCTGATACGTCTCCTACAATTAAAATAAAAATTACTAAAGCGCTGATACGGATAAAACTTAAAAACTATGTGAAAATATAAATATAAATGAGAAGCAGCTTCAACTATTCAAAATGTGTTCTGGTATCAAATATATAATAAATAAAAAACAAATAGTGCGCTAAACCTCAAAATTGAATAATAAACTCCAATAAGTGAAAAATAGTGATTATATAAGAATGCAAAAAAAGTCCACATGCACAAAATTCCTAAATGCTGACGAAAAAAAGGGGAATAAAATCACTCCATGCTCCTTGACAGTCTCTGCAGGAAATATGTGCTGATAATCACCACCACCTGTGCAATGCCTGCTCACCTCAAAGAAAGACCCCCTTCAGTATTAATCCAAGGAAAAAGATAAGCCAAATCAGAAACGGGCTTCAGCTAATGGCTCCACGATTACCAGGACTTCTCCACATACAATTTGATTTATCCAGATTCAATTTCTCAAAGTAAATAAAATCTCATCATCGCGCAAGATTAATTAAATAACTTGCTTTTTAATTAGTAAAATCACATGCACTCTCACATGTACATAGTAGTAAAAACGCTTCAAAACGATCAGTTTGCAATGGGACAGCTCTCCTTCTCACTACACATCGAGGATTACGAGACACCGGAAGTGTTGTCACCGGCTCCTCCCGATGCATTGTGTCACAGGTCACGTGACTTTCTCCTACAATGTTGCAAGTTTCTAGGCTTCCTCCTCTCGCTTGACATTTACAAGGCCTTCGATTCCCTATCCTGGGATTATTTATGCTATGTACTGAAGCACTGGGGTTTATTAGACGCAATCCTCCGCTGGATTGCAGCTCTTTACTCCTGCTAACGTAAGATGCCGGTCACCTGTCTGCCTCCTTTCCTATTTCCCATGGAACCAGGCAGAGGTGTCCCCTCTCCCTGATCCTATTGATACTGGCGCTGGAACCCTTGGCGATAGCCCTTAGGGGTTACTCTAACATAACGGGTATTCAGTATGTGGGCCTACACTACAAGGATAGTTTTTTCGCAGATGACGTCGTTTTGACCACAACTAACCCCTTGACTACTCTGTCCAATCTTTGTCGTCTCCTTTCTCACTTCTCAGCTATCTCCAGCCTCCGGACCGATTCTCAGAAAACCATGGTGACTCGCCTTCAAGCCTCATTTCCATACCGTTGGAGCACTTCCTCTTTGGATTACTTGGGCTTTAAATTGACCTCCTCTTATTCATCCCTCTTTGCAACCAATTATTATCACTTGCTTAGATCTATTACCGCCCTCATGCAATCATGGCGGTTCTCTTCCTTATTGTGGATCGGTCGCATATATGCTATAAAGATGCCTTTAGACTTTGGTCATTTTTGCAGACCTATGGCCTGTGCCACAGGATCATACTGTGAGCACCTACTCTACATAATAGACCTGTTTTTGGTTAATTTATTGATGTTCTGTGTAATTCTATGTTTTTCACTTGCTCCCTCTGCAACCTGTTGATCTGCATTTGTGCATCTTTCAATAATTTGTACCAGAAACAGTAAATAAAAGTACTCAAAAGAGTAAAATACATGAATTAATATGGTGATAAATGCAAACCTATGATAAAAAAAATATTATTAAAGTGCTAGTGCTAAATAAAGTGTATTAATTAATACAAAATATAACATAGTGCACAAACAGATGAAAGGTGCTAAGTGCTCCAAAAATAGTCCAATAATTTAGGACTCTATGAATTATTGGACCAGTTTTGGAGCACTTAGCACCTTTAATCTGTTTGTGCACTATATGTTATATTTTGTATCTGTTTCTAAACTTTGTTTTTTATGGCATGATGTTCATCAGATCTAGGAATAGATATATAAACAATCATTCCTTGTTTAATTCAGATTTGATCTGCATCCAGCAGAAAATGGCTGAGAAACCCTGGTGTAGCAGCACAGATGCGAATATGACGTGTGATTCCTCTGACTCGACATGTGAGCCAGCTGTACAAGAAGTCAGAATCTTCCCTTCCAGTCCATACCGTGCTCTTGAGACATTAGAATGTCTCAGTGGGATAAGGGTTTCTATAGAAACATGTCAGTGCCTGATGTAGAAGCACCCAGGTGATCAAATACGCTTTTCATTACACAAGCCTTAATTAGAGGCCTGTTATCTTCACAAGAGACAAACTCTTTCTTGGCACTAAAGCAGCTAATCTACTTTCCTTACTTTTCAAGCGTATTAATCTGGGACACTTTAACGACAGGACATATAAGCACTTGGAAAAGTATCTAAGTGGTCCCTATTCGGAGGTGATGGCCAAAGCATGGAGTTAGCTCTCTGTCTGTGTTACATACTCTGGACTGATGGCAATATTCCGAGAAAAGATGTGGATGCCGCCAGTAGCACACAGGCAGTCATTTAGCGTGCCCATCCAGATTACTCTACAGGGCAGCCGCAGACATTACTTGAGGTGAGAGGTGTTTCTGTTTTTAGATAAATTCTTGCTTAGCTTTCAAATTACAGATATCATTCACCAATCAATATGTACCTGGATGGGAACAGATATCAGCATGTTTTTCACACAAACAGATGCATTAGCTGAATAATTTTATCCAATGTTCCATTCCAGGTAGAGATGACCAGAGCAAGGCCAGCAAGTCATGACATTTTTCAAATTGATATGTTCAATAATTGTTCAGTAGTCTGATTGCTTTTACATAATCAAATCCTGTCATGTATAGACAGATTACCAGTTTTTTTTCAAAAATGAGATTAACATGATTTCAGATTGTATGCTTTGTGAGTTTAGTTTTTTTTCATTTTCCATAAACAGGCAGGGAGAGATTTGGTGCTGAGATTGGGTACCACATACACCTCTTGCAATATCTCTTCTATTTGTCCAACCTTTTGAAGCTGTGAGTGCCGTACCTGTCGTAAAATTTCTGCATGTGGCAACAATCTGTACTAAACTTGTATGAACCCACAAGAGATGCCTAATTTGCTTGTCTTGTGAATATTGAAACGTAAATACTTGTTTTTCTTGTATACAGCTGGGTTTATGTTGCGGTTTATGAATCAAAAGCTTACTAAAATATTATTTAAGAAAGTAGGGTCAGCAGGTTTGGATTCATATTTTGCAATGAGGTAAGTTATCTTTTATAAAGGCAGAGATGACAGTTGTTAAATGGCTCTTTATTGTTTGTGATAATTGCTAAGCTTTTCTAAATCTTTCATTTGTTTCTGCTAAATTACATTTATATAATTTTTTTTTTCTCATGGCTAAAGCTAATATTTCCACCTTTTTGGTATGTTGGATATGGAATGACAAGCAGAATAATGTTCCTTTAAGCCTGCAAACTCTTCATCGACTTTTTGGTGCTTATTTTTGTTTTCCAGGACAGGCGGCATTTCTGTAGCAATGGACCATGTTATTTGTTCCCAAAAATAATTTGACAGAAAAGGATTATGCATGGCATTACAACAAAAAAACATTTAAATAAAATATTATAGCACAGCTAAAAATTTGAGTGGATGAAGTCTTATGTCTAACAATCTAATAATCTTTTGCCAAACTTGGCAGTTTAGTTTTACCAAAACTAAGCTTAGACTTGTGATAGCCAGTCCTAAAAAATACTGAACATGAGGGAAGGACATAAAGTGTGTTAGAGGTGAGAGATAGGCAGGGTGTAAAATTGTCCACAGTATTAATTAGCAAGTGAGTTATCCATCCTCAGAGGTTTAAAACATTTGTTACCCCAACACTTCATATTCCTGATATGTGCCTGCTGTACCATGTACTTGTATGTCTGATAAAGTATCCTGTTCTCTTTGTATTGCTTCATTTATGTAAAAATCCCTGGTGTTCCCGCTAGTCCCCTTGCTTTCCTATTTAAAAGTGACCACACTAAGCAGGACAGCACACCGTGGTCAGTTCTGTAGCTGTGCTGGGAACTCAGTTTGCTCTCCTTCAATGATCAGACTTGTCCTGAAATGCCCCCCACTGCACAGCCATTCACTGGGAAGCTCAGTGTGCTGCTGCCTCTCCGCCCCCCCCCCCAGCACTTATGCAGAACAGAGGAAATGTGATCAGTTATTTAAAAAAAAAAGTTATTTATAATTTTTTTTTATATTTATACAAAAAAATTTTTGCCTTTCATTTCTATTTTAAACTGAATGGGTTGTTTTACAGGGTGATCGTTTACAGTCACTTTATGGTTAACAAGTGTACATTATATGTCTAAACACCCTTACTCCAGTAGTTATAAGAGTGTCAATACACACCCCTGGTTCAGGTGTTATACTTATGACCACATCCATTAAGTATGTTCACGATATATATCCTTTACATCTGCTAGTGTCCTGGGGCAGTATTAATATACTTGACAGCAGTCTAGGGCAGATTTGTTTTGTCCTCAGTTTTTCTTCATATTGTGGAATCTGTGACCCTGCAGTCTGTTAGGTATACCTGTGTATAGTTATAATGACCATATACATCTTGTGAAAAAGTGGTAATGTTGCTATATCACTTTCTGTGGTCTAGGGCTATTTTAAACAGCCCCTTGCATCACTGCTCTAGATGTTCCTAGGCAGTATCTCAAAGTAGAACTACAGGCAAAACTTCAAAAAGTTTTTTTGGGATAGAATAAGGGAGGGTTATAACTCCTTTGCTTCCTTTAGCCAATATAGGAAAAGAGAGAAAATCTCTGAAAATTAGGGGAATCCATTGGGGCTTCCCAGGTCACCAGAGCTAGTGTCCCTATTGGAAGATTTACTACCCTCTACTACTTTTCGGTGGAAAACCCCAGATTTGGGATTTTCTTTTACCTTCATTTTAATGCTAATGGTAAACAGGGACAAAATGAGAGAATCTCTGTCATATGGGGGGGGGGGGGGGGGGGGGGAACTTTATTAGACACTTGCTAACCTGGACCACATGTACAAATAGATGGCCACTACCCTCACCTATAACTGGCCTTTGCCGCAAGGAGCAGATGGAAGGACAATGCATGCAAAGCAAAACCAGAGAAAGTCCCTGCTCAACTTACTGACCAGCCTGCAAACAACCAAAATATCCTGTCTAACAGTATGCATTAAAAACAGGGGTTTAGTCTGCACACCTTTGCAAATACATGTGTAAGCTACAGGCCCCGCCAATGGCAGTGGCCATTTGTTTGTACTGTAATACCCCTTTCACACTGAGGCGTTTTTCAGGCGATATAGCGCTAAAAATAGCACCTGCATAGCACCTGAAAAAAGCCTCAGCTGCAAACCCAGTGTTAAAGCCCGATTGCTTTTACACTAGGGCGCTGCGTTGGCAGTGCGTCACAAAAAGTCCTGCCAGCAGCTTCTTTGCAGCGGTGGAGGAGCAGTGAATACACTGCTCCTCCACCACTCCTAGCCATTGAAATCAATGGGCAGCACTGCCGAAAGGCCGCCAAAGCACTGCTGCAGCGGCATTTTGCGGGTGGATTTAACCCTTTTTCGGTCACTGGCGGGGGTTAAAACCATCCCGCTAATGGCCGAATAACGCCGATAAAAGTACGGTAAAGCAGCGTTAAAAATAGTGCAGCTTTACCGCCGACGCCTGGGCACTTTCAGTGTGAAAGGGCTCTTATACTGTGCTATATGATGGGTGTCTAGTGCGCCCCTGTGCCTTTAAGGAGGGGTGGGCTCCCTTCAGGCTCACCTGCCCTTTGCCTATCCATTATAATGCATGTGCTTCCACTGTGAAGGCTCTCAAAATTTAGAGTTAGGACTATGGAAAATGCCGGGGTGCCTTGACGGGGCTCTGAAGCTTATGCACATATTTGCAAATGTGTGCAAACTAAACCTCTGTTTTTATTGCATACTGTTAGACAGGATAATTTGGTTGTTTGCAGGCTGGTCTGTAAGGTGAGCAGGGAATTTCTCTGGTTTTGTTTTGCAGGCTGGATGACATACATATACGTAATCCAGCCTGTTCCAGGTTAGGGGTGCACAGCAAGCCGCTTCCGTGACCGCTGTGTCCACGGATAACACTCCATATTCCCATTGCACTTTGCACATTGCACATTTTCCAGGAATGAGTTCTCAAAAGTACTGGGTGCTGCAGCAACCACCAGCTGGATACTGGGGCATACACGACATTTATACAATAATCGCCAGCACACCAAGGATCCTCAATTGCGTCCAAACTATTTTTATTGCAGAAAGATCACATCACAAACAGTGTAGTGCAATATTTTGGAGCTGCGTGGGGCTCCTTCGTCAGGCATGTGATGAGTGTGATAATCACATGCCTGATGTAGGGGTCCTGCACGGCTCAGAAATTTTGCACCACACTGTTTGTGATGTGATCTTTCTTCAATAAAAATAGTTTGGATGCAATTGAAGATCCTTGGTGTGCTGGCGAATATTTACATTGCACTATGTCCCGTGGATTGCATCATGATCACAATATCAACAAAGCTGTTATGAATTAGTTTAATTCATAACAGCTGTAATTCCTGCAGAATGAAGCTGTGATTGGCCCAGGTACCATGTGATAGCTGTGAAAAAAATTACAGCACTCTGTACAATGTGATTAGCTGTAGCCAATCACAGATCACTAGTAATCACAGCTGTCATGAATGCAACCCTGGGCATTGCTGTTACAATGATCATCACTGTAACAGCAAAGTATGTAAAAAAAATCCTGATCACCCCGCCCCCCCCAGAGTAGTACAGTGTTACTATGGTGACACTGAACTAATCTGATGAGAGTATGTAAAAAAAACACAAAAAAAAACAAAAAAAAACAAATAGCAAAAAAGAAAGTTAAAGAAAAAAAATGTAAAAAAATAAAAATAAATTGCATTGAAAATTGAGTCTTTTTTTTATAATATACTGTCACCATTTTTCTGATCACCGCCACATCAGTCATATAACGACACTGTACTACATTGGTGACAGTATGTAAAAAAAAAAGTGAAAAAAAATTGCGACTTAAAATAACTCACCACGTCTCTTACTAAATGCCTCAGACTGTCTACTTTCCAAAAAAATGGTCATTTGGGGGGAAATTGTACTGTCCTGGTATTTTAAGGGCCTTAAGAGATGACATGGGCTGTCAGTACATCAGAATTGATCAATTTTCAAATATATACAGTATATAATAGAGTTTGTAGACACTATACCTTTCACACAAACCAATTAATATGCACTTATTGGGATTTTTTTTCACAAGACATGTAGCAGAATACATTTTGGCCTAAACTTATGAAGAAATTTGATTTTATTGGATATTTTTTTACAACTGTAGGAAAAATACAATTTTTTTTCAAAATTTTCAGTCTTTTTTGTTTATATAGCAAAAAATCAAAACCTTAGTGGTGATAAAATACCTATTTGTATTTTTTTCCTCTCATGTACTAATAAAATGGATTAAGGAATCATTGAAGTTGCTGGCTCTATCTTCTGAAATGGTGATCAAATACCACCAAAAGAAAGCTTTGTTTGTGTGAAAAAATATAAATTTCATTTGGGTACAGTGTTGCATGACTATTCAATCTCCAGTTAAAGTAGTTCAGTGCCAAATAGGTAAAAATGGCCTAGTCATGAAAGGGGTAAATTCTTCCCGAGCTGAGGTGGTTAATGTATTAACCAGTTACCAACCGGCCCATAGCCAAATGACGGCTGCAGGGCGGTTGGATAACTCTGGGATCACGTACTATGACGTGATCCCAGAAAACGGCGCGCACACGGGAACCCGGTGGATCACGGATCACGGTAAACAGCCGCTGATCGCGGCCGTTTACCATGTGATCACTCCGTCAAATGACGGAGCGATCACATGTAAACAAACCGGCGTCATAACATGACGCCGGTTCCTCTCCTCCCCTCTCTGTATTGATCGGTACACAGGGGGAGGGAGCAGCGCTGTGGGCTGGATCTGTAGTGCCCACAGTGCTGCTCAGTGACAAATACAGTCACATCCAACCATCCATCCATGCTCGGCCATCCCCCCATGCTCAGCAATACCCAGCACTACTCTGCAAAACTCTGCAATTCCCTGTGCCATACTCTGCAATTACCTGTGCATCACGGATCACGGTAAACGGCCGCTGATCGCGGCCGTTTACCATGTGATCAGTCCGTTAAATGACGGAGCGATCACATGTAAACAAACCACTACTCTGCAAAACTCTGCAATTATTATTATTATTATTTATTTACGTTACTTATATAGCGCCGTCAATTTACGCAGCGCTTTTTACATATACATTGCACAATTACATCAGTCCCTACCCTCAAGGAGCTTACAATCTAAGGTCCCTAACTCACATTCATACATACTAGGGACAATTTAGACAGGATCCAATTAACCTACCAGCATGTCTTTGGAGTGTGGAAGGAAACCGGAGTACCCGGAGGAAACCCACGCAGGCACAGGGAGAACATGCGAACTCCAGGCAGGTAGTGTCGTGGTTGGGATTCGAACCAGCGACCCTTCTTACTGCTAGGCGAGAGTGCTACCCACTACACCACTGTGCCATACTCTGCAGTTCCCTGTGCCATACTCTGCAGTTCCCTGTGCCATACTCTGCAATTCCCTGTGCCATACTCTGCAATTCCCTGTGCCATACTCTGCAATTCCCTGTGCCATACTCTGCAATTCCCTGTGCAATACTCTGCAATACTCTGCAATTCCCTGTGCAATGCCCCGCAAAACTCTGCAATGCCCCGCAATACCCTGCAATACTCCGTCATACTCTGCAATACTCAGCCATACTCAGCCATGCTCTGCCATACTCGGCTGTACTCGGCTGTACTCGGCCTCTGTATGTGGCCAGGCTGTGGAAGTCTCACACATGTGGTATCGCTGTACTCAGGAGGAGTAGGAGAATCTATTTTGGGGTGTCATTTTTGGTATGTACATGTTATGTGTTAGAAATATTGTATAAATGGACAACTTTGTGTTAAAAAAAAAAAAAAAAGTGTTTTAACCACTTCCCGCCCGCCGGCTGTCATACGACGTCCTTGACTTTGTGCGGGGATATCTGAATGATGGGTGCAGCTACAGGCATCATTCAGATATCAGCTTTTTCAGCCGGCGATTCCCTACACCATGAGAATGATCATAGCGGCTGTTCCGCTGCTTGATCGTTCTTATGGGAGGCGAGAGGGGATGTCCCCCACTCCTGCCGCCCTCAGGTGCTTCTACTGACTCACCGCTACGCTCGAAGCCAGGATCGTTTTTTTTTTTTTTTATTTCAGGCTTCCCAGCCTAGAGTTGAGATGTAGGGAGACTTGGGAGTAATAGCAGAATGTGTTTTGGGGTGTAATTTGTGGTATGCATATGCTGTGTGTGAGAAATAACCTGCTAATATGACAATTTTATGAAAAAAAATTTTTAAAAAAAATCTTGATTTTGCAAAGAATTGTGGGAAAAAATGACAACTTCAAAAACTTATCATGCATCTTTCTAAATACCTTGGAATGTCTTCTTTCCAAAAAGGGGTCATTTGGGGGGTATTTGTACTTTTCTGGCATGTTAGGGTCTCAAGAAATGAGATAGGCCGTCAGTACTTCAGGTGTGATCAATTATCAGAGATTGGCACCATAGCTTGTGGACTCTATAATTTTCACAAAGACCAAATAATATACACCGATTTGGGTTATTTTTACCAAAGATATGTAGCGGTATAAATTTTGGCCAAAATATATGAAGAAAAAATTACTAATTTGCAAAATTTTATAACAGAAACGAAGAAAAATGCATTTTTTTTTACAGAATTTTGGTATTTTTTCTTTTATAGCGCAAAAAATAAAAAACCCAGCGGTGATTAAATACCACCAAAAGAAAGCTCTATTTGTGTGAAAAAAAGGACAAAAATTTCATTTGGGTACAGTGTTGCATGACTGAGTAATTGTCATTCAAAATGTGAGAGCACCGAAAGCTGAAAATTGGTCTGGTTATTAAAAAATAGAGATAAAAATAAAACAAGGTGTTGGAAAAAAAAGATTAAACCATTTAAAATACAGACTTAGAACTGAATAAATCAGTAAACATAGCTTTTCTGAATTTCTTGAAGCATAAATTAAATGCAGACACTTAAGAAATGTATGGAAACTTTTGTATATTTTTGTTGTGTTTTACCAAAGGACCCCATCGCCTTGTTTAAATTGATTGTAACCCTGTATGTAATAGGCCTGTGGAAAGGGAGGATGTTTGGAAGCTTGGTAGGGCATAGCTGAATCTACATGCCCTTTTGCCATGTGCATGCAGAGGTTTCCAGGGTCACCTGCTTATTTAGAATGTAGTGTATACCTACCAGCCATTCACTGACACACTCTTATTCAGAATGTAGTATAAACCTCCTAGCCCTTCCAAAGATGCCTTGTTATTCTGAATGTAGCATATTCCTCTTAACTCTTGCAATATCGCCCTCTAATTCAGAATGTATTATAACTCTTAGCCCTTCCAATGAGACCCTCTTATTGAAAATTTAGTATATACCCCTTAGGTCTTACAATAACACCCTGTCTTTCAGATTGTACTATATACCTCCTGGTCTTTCCAATGGCACTCTCTAATTCAGATGTCCCTACATACCTCCTAGCCCTTCCAATGATGCCCTCTTATTCAGAATTTAGTATTTACCTTATGGTCTTTCAAATTTCCAATTCCAGTCTTTATTAAAAAATGTTCCCCAGAATTTCCAATAATGAAGATACAGTGCCTTGAAAAAAGTATTCATATCCCTTGAAATTTTCCACATTTTGTCATGTTACAACCAAAAACATAAATGTATTTTATGGGATGGACCAACACAAAGTGGCACATAATTGTAAAGTGGAAGGAAAAAGATAGATGGTTTTAAAAATGTTTTACAAATAAATATATGAAAAGTGTGGTGTGCATTTGTATTCAGCCCCCGAGTCAATACTTTGTAGAACCACCTTTTGCTGCAATTACAGCTGCAAGTCTTTTTGGGTAGGTCTCTGCTAGCTTTGCACATCTAGAGAGTGACATTTTAGTCCATTCTTTGCAAAATAGCTAAGGTTCTGTCAGATTGGATGAAGAGCGTCTGAACAGCAATTTTCAAGTCTTGCCACAGATTCTCAATTGGATTTAGGTCATGAATATGCTTTGATCTAAACCATTCCATTGTAGCTCTGGCTGTATGTTTAGGGTTGTTGTCCTGCTGGAAGGTGAACCTCTGCCCCAGACTAACAGGTTTTCTAAGACTGCCCTGTATTTGGCTCCATCCATCATCCCATCAACTCTGACCAGCTTCCCTGTCCCTGCTGAAGAAAAGCATCCCCACAACATGATGCTGCAACCACCATGTTTCATGGTGGGAATGGTGTGTTCAGGGTGATGTGCAGTGTTAATTTTCCTCCACACATAGCCTTTTGCTTTTAGGCCAAAAAGTTCAATTTTGGTCTCATCTGACCAGAGCACCTTCTTCCACATGTTTGCTGTGCTGTGGATTCTCCCATCTGAGCTGTGGATCTCTGCAGCTCCTCCAGAGTTACCATGGGCCTCTTTGCTGCTTCTCTGATTAATGCTCTACTTTAGGTGGATGGCCATGTCTTGGTAGATTTGTAGTTGTAACATACTCTTTCCATTTTCGAATGATGGCTTGAACATGGCGAGTCAGTGAGATGTTCAAAGCTTGGGATATTGTTTTATAACCTAACCCTGCTTTAAACTTCTCCACAACTTTATCCCTGACCTGTCTGGTGCTTCATGATGCTGTTTGTACACCAAGGTTCTCTAACAAAGGGCTTCACAGAACAGCTGTATTTATACTGAGAATAAATTACACACAGGTGGATTCTATTTACTAATTAGGTGACTTCTGAAGGCAATATGTTCCACTAGATTAGATGTCGGCAACCTATGGCCCACCGCCGCTAAATGTCTGGTCTGTCAGTGCACTTGATGAATTCCTGTGCACCCAGCCCGCGCACATTTTAATCCCTTCACACCAACCATACGCAAATATGTAGCCTCAGCTTAAAGGGGCTGTACCGGGTTAATGCCTGCAGCTGCATGCATCACCCCCAGTACTGCTTTTTTTTTTTTTTTTTTTTAGAGCTGGCGGTTGGCTTTCTTGGGATAACAACCAATGCGGCCAAGAAGCCTCTCGGCCGTTATCCCAAGCAGCGGGAGGGGACGTCACCCCCTCCTGCCACCTTCCATGGTTTACATATATAGTGACAAGCGCGCATCCTGACACAGTGTGTATTATACAGTGTGTGTGAATCCTTAGTGTTTTGAACCCTATAGGTGTGATATTGAATAATAATTTATGTGAAAAAAACTTATTGAAGAATTTGTTATAGTTCCGCTAAATATTGAATTACCATGCTCCAAACAATATTGTGAAAATAATAAAGTAAAAAATGTTGGTATAGTGACACCAGCCACAATGTTGCTACAAAAAACTTTTAGTCAGCAACAATGTAGCATCCACTCATTACTCAAAATAATATTGTGAACATCATATGGTGAAATATAGTGGTATAGTGACACCAGCCACAATGTTGCAAAAAGACTCTTTGGTCAGCAACAATGTAGTATTCACTCCACACCTCAAAAATAGTGCTAGAAAAAAATAGTCTGTCAGTGAGAACTTCTTCCCCCTGAATATCCTGTGTAAGGATTTAAACAATAAAAAAAATATGTATTCAAACTCAGTCCTCATAGAAATATATATTATGCTGATGATGAAATAAATCTTCTACTGGAATACAGCGATGATCTTCCTATTCAGAAAATATAGTAGAAGAGGCCGCTTACCGGATCAGATGGATCTCTGGTTAGGGAGATCAAACAAGCTTGTTGCATTAGCCTGCCGGCTTCCCTGATTATCACCTGGATGTCAGTTGTAGGATCTTCATCCACTTTACCCAATCCACAGAACAGGTATCCTCTGTTTTTGGTATACAGGATTTCCACAACTCCAGAATGATTTTAAATCTTTGAATTATCCATAGTATAGCTAAACACCTCAGTGGGAACAAAGCGGGAGAAACTCCATAGTGCAGATGTGTATTTCAAAAAATGTATTTTAAAAAACTTTTTCACAGTCACTTCAACAAATTCCACTGCAGTTGATCACAGCACTCTAGGAACCGCAAATCAACAACTTCAAAAGTGCACAGCAAACGGGAACCAGATAAAAAACAGCTAAAAACGACTGCATGGGGAAAAAAACTAAAAAAACGTGATGGCGTCACAGCCTCTAGCTCCACCCGACATGTTTCCCCTAAACAGGCTTCTACTGGGAACGGAGACATGATGTCTCCGTTCCCAGTAGAAGCCTATCACGTTTTTTTAGTTTTTTTTCCCCCATGCAATCAGTCGGTTTGCTCCCTCACTGCATGTCTGCTAAAATTTGCAGTTGAACTTTTTAGCTGTTTTTTAGCTGTTTTTTATCTGGTTCCCGTTTGCTGTGCACTTTTGAAGTTGCTGATTTGCGGTTCCTAGAGTGCTGTATGTCATTGCTGTGATCAACTGCAGTGGAATTTGTTGAAGTGACTGTGAAAAAGTTTTTTAAAATACATTTTTTGAAATACACATCTGCACTATGGAGTTTCTCCCGCTTTGTTCCCACTGAGGTGTTTAGCTATACTATGGATAATTCAAAGATTTAAAATCATTCTGGAGTTGTGGAAATCCTGTATACCTAAAAACAGAGGATACCTGTTCTGTGGATTGGGTAAAGTGGATGAAGATCCTACAACTGACATCCAGATGATAATCAGGGAAGCCGGCAGGCTAATGCAACAAGCTTGTTTGATCTCCCTAACCAGAGATCCACCTGATCCGGTAAGCGGCCTCTTCTACTATATTTTCTGAATAGGAAGATCATCGCTGTATTCCAGTAGAAGATTTATTTCATCATCAGCATAATATATATTTCTATGAGGACTGAGATTGAATACATATTTTTTTTATTGTTTAAATCCTTATACAGGATATTCAGGGGGAAGAAGTTCTCACTGACAGACTATTTTTTTCTAGCACTATTTTTGAGGTGTGGAGTGAATACTACATTGTTGCTGACCAAAGAGTCTTTTTGCAACATTGTGGCTGGTGTCACTATACCACTATATTTCACCATATGATGTTCACAATATTATTTTGAGTAATAAGTGGATGCTACATTGTTGCTGACTAAAAGTTTTTTTGCAGCAACATTGTGGCTGGTGTCACTATACCAACATTTTTTACTTTATTATTTTCACAATATTGTTTGGAGCATGGTAATTCAATATTTAGCGGAACTATAACAAATTCTTCAATACATTTTTTTCACATAAATTATTCTTCAATATCACACCTATAGGGTTCAAAACACTAAGGATTTACACACACTGTATAATACACACTGTGTCAGGATGCGCGCTTGTCACTATATATGTATTGTATTAGGGTCTTTTGTATTTTTTTGACTAACACTAGCAGCTGCACCTAATATTTTATTTTATCTAATTTGTCTGGTTAGCGCAAAAGTTCTTTTTTCTATACCTTCCATGGTTTGTACAGGCTCTACCATCCCACTGGGAGGCCCGAGCGACCAGCCGGCACATCCGCCGGCTGTCCGGAGACCCGGAATCAGCTTTGATCGGGTCTCGGATCTAGTGACCCGGAAGCAATGTCATGACGTCGATTACGGTTTACAGAAGACTTAAAGGCGCCAAATTTTTAAAAATAACAGTATTCAAGATAGCCAAACTTGCCGTTTTGAATACTTTTAAGTGCAAAGGAGAGATTTGGGGTCTTAAAAACCCCAGATCCCTCCATAAAGAGTACTTGCCACTGCCTATTACAGTCACAAAGGATGTTTACATTCTTTCTGACAGCAATAAAAGTGATCAGATTTTTTTTTCAAAGGAACAGTGTAAAAAAAACAAAAAAACAAATAAGATTTTTTTTTTTTTAACCACCTCCGGACCGCCCACCGTCGTTATACGTTGGTACTTTGAAGAGGAATATCCTTGTTACGGCAGCAGCTAGCTGCCATAACCCTGGTATCCTCTTCTTCAGTGAGCGGTCTGGTTTCAGATAAAAGTGGTTCTGCAGCGAATTCGCCACGAGATCACTTATCGGCGACGGGAGAGGGGCCCCCCTCCCGCCGCTCTCCGGTGCCCTCTGCCGCTTACCGGAGCCGTCGGCAGCGGCGGAGGAGATCGGATCTTCACCCTTGCAAGATGGCCCCCACCCATCTCCATAACAATGCAGGGCGTAAGCGACGTCAGAACGTCACTTCTGCCCATAGCTCTTAAAGGGCCATTTTTTTAAATTATTTTTTTAAATGACAATTTTTTTTTTTATTGTATTTTAGCGTAAATATGAGATCTGAGGTCCCCAGATCTCATATTTAAGAGATCCTGTCATGCTTTTTTTCCATTACAAGGGATGTTTACATTCCTTGTAATAGGAATAAAAATGACACTTTAAAAAAATACAAAAATAAAACATTGTAAAAATAAAAGGTAAAATAAAGAAGAAAAAAATAATTTTTTTATAAACGCGCCCCGTCTCGACGCGCTCACGTGCAGAAGTGAACGCATACGTGAGTAGCGCCCGCATATGAAAACAGTGTTCAAACCACACATGTGAGGTATTGCCATGATCAGTAGAGTGAGAGCAATAATTCTAGCCCTAGATCTCCTCTGTAACTCAAAACATGCAACCTGTAGAATTTTTTAAACATTGCCTATGGAGATTTTTAAGGGTAAAAGTTTATCGCCATTCCACAAGCGGGCGCAAATTTGAAGTGTGACATGTTGGGTATCAATTTACTCGGCGTAATATTATCTTTCACAATATAAAAAAAAAATTGGGCTTACTTTACAGTTTTGTTTAAAAAAAAAAAAAAGTGCGCTTGTAAGACCGCTGCGCAAATACGGTGTGACAGAAAGTATTGCAATGACCGCCATTTTATTCTTTAGGGTGTTAGATAAAAAAAAAGTAAATTGTTTGGGGGTTCTAAGTAATATTCTAGCAAAAAAACTTTTTAACTTGTAAACAACAAATCTCAGAAAGAGGCTCGTTCCTTAACCACTTCAGCCCCGGAAGGATTTACCCCCTTCCTGACCAGAGCACTTTTTACAATTTGGCACTGCGTCGCTTTAACTGCTAATTGCGCGGTCATGCAATGCTGTACCCAAACGAAATTTGCGTCCTTTTCTTCCCACAAATAGAGCTTTCTTTTGATGGTATTTGATCACCTCTGCCGTTTTTATTTTTTGCGCTATACACGGAAAAAGACCGAAAATTTTGAAAAAAAATGATATTTTCTTTTTGTTCTAAAAAAAATCCAATAAACTAAACTAAATTTTAGTCATACATTTAGGCCAAAATGTATTGGGCCACATGTTTTTGGTAAAAAAAAAGGTCAATAAGTGTATATTTATTGGTTTGCGCAAAAGTTATAGCGCCTACAAACTAGGGTGCATTTTCTGGAATTTACACAGCCTTTAATTTATGACTGCCTATGTCATTTCTTGAGGTGCTAAAATGGCAGGGCAGTACAAAACCCCCACAAATGACCCCATTTTGGAAAGTAGACACCCCAAGGAAATTGCTGAGAGGCATGTTGAGTCCATTGAATATTCATTTTTTTTGTCCCAAGTGATTGAATAATGACAAAAAAAAAATTACAAAAAGTTGTCACTAAATGATATATTGCTCACACAGGCCATGGGCATATGTGAAATTGCACCCCAAAATACATTTAGCTGCTTCTCCTGAGTATGGGGATACCACATGTGTGGGACTTTTTGGGAGCCTAGCCGCGTACGGGGCCCCGAAAACCAATCACAGCCTTCAGGATTTCTTTTTTTTTTTTTTTCAAATAACAGTTTTTATTAAACATATAGACATACATATACATTAAGCAATAGTGTTGCTTATAATTAAGTGCAATAGATAAACAGTCAATGCCATAGACATTGAGCTTCTGATGGTAATCGTCAAGGTACATTAGTGGTATAATATCTTCCAAACCATCTGAAGTTTTCAACCAACAAATAACATTATTAAACTGAAAATGTATTAGCAGTTTACAGAGAGAAGGAAAATAAAGTAGGAAAAGAGGAAAGAGGGATGAAAGGGGGAAAGGGAAGTGGGGGGGGGGGGGTCTAGCCGCAGACCTAGGGCGGGTCCTCTCGTTTATGCCATTCCTCCCAGACCATGTCATGGGCCTCCATTCTGTTTTGTATCCTGGCTGTCATCTTCTCCATTAGCTCTATGTCCTTTATTCTGGTATAGAGGTCTGCTCGGGAGGGTGGAATCTGTTTCTTCCAATATAGGGCTACCAGGCATCTCGCTGCTGTGAGAACATGGCCTAATAGTTTCCTAGAGTGTCGGGATATACGTAGCCCAGACACACCAAGAAGAAACAGTTTCGGGACTTTGGGGACCTGGACGCCCAGTAGGCGATTCAGCAATAATTGTGTTTCCGTCCAAAAGGGAATTATCTTGGGACATGTCCAGTAAATATGAAATAAGGTCCCCCTGTCCTTCATACACCGCCAGCATCTATCCGAGCTGGATGGGAAAATGGCGTGGAGGATATCAGGTGTCATATACCAGAAGAATAGGACCTTGTATGCATTCTCTTTGTACAAAGTGCATAATGAGCTTTTAGCCGCCTGGGACCAAATCGTCTTCCAGGTAGCTTCCGAGATCTCCTCCCCTAGAAACTTCTCCCAGCGGATCATGTACGAGTGCTTACCCTGATCTGTAATGTTATAGGAGTTCAGTATCTGATAAATATCAGATATTAGCCCGCGTCTAGTTGAGCCCTCTAATATCAAACCCTCAAAGGGTGATGGGGTCGAAAACTGTAAGTTCGGGGCAATTGATTGAGCGTAGTGCCTAATCTGCAAGTATCCAAAGAACACTTGCTTTGGTAAATCAAATTTTCTCTGTAACTCTGTAAAGGACAGTAATCTGCGCGTGCATGGGTGTACCAAATGGCCAAAGTGGAATAAATTCCTCATCGCCCATGGAAAAGACATCTGATGAGTGAGGCCTACAGGCAGCTTGGGGTTGTAGAGGAACGATGTGAGGAGTGATCTATCTGAGCATAGCTTATAGAGCCGTGCTACTTTACGCCAAAGTGTACTAATGTGGAGCATGGGGCCCAAGAGTTGAGTGGACTCCACCTTCACCTCCGCATTCCACAGCATGCTATTTGGATGGATTGGGGCCATCCAAAGTTTTTCTATTTCTGTCCACTTATTATATGAGCGTTGGGTGAACCAAGAAGCCAGGGTTCGCAGTTGAGTGGCTTGATAGTATTTAGTTAGGTCAGGGAATGATAGACCGCCGTCTGAACGTGCCGCTGTCATAACTGATTGTGGGATTCTATGTCTTTTGTAATTCCAAACAAATCGTACTAGATCCGCCTGGAGTTTTTTCAGTTCTGATAGGGGTATTGGGATGGGGAGAGTCTGGAATAGATACAGTAACTTTGGTAGGATGACCATCTTAACAGAGGCTATCCTCCCTAGTAGGGAGATATGATGAGCCTTCCATTTCAATAGAAGGTCCCTTATAGTTTTAAAGAGAGGGGGGTAATTGGCTCGGTATAGGGTGGAATAAGAGGGAGTTAGCTGTACTCCCAGATATTTCAATGATGATGACTGCCAATGGTAAGGGAAGTTATGTTGTAGGTGTTGTGTTTCCTGTGTTGGGATATTAATGGGTAGGGCTTCTGATTTAGTTGCATTTATCTTGTATCCTGATAGGGATCTGTATAGGTCAAGTTCGGCGTGTAGATTAGGAAGTGACATTCTGGGTTGGGTCAGGGTGAGGATAATATCATCAGCAAACAAGGCTAGTTTGAATTCCCTGTCCCGCAGCGGTATGCCGTGAATGTTGGGGTTTTTTCGGATGGAAGCCGCCAGAGGCTCGACACACAACGCAAAAAGTAGCGGTGAGAGTGGGCACCCCTGGCGGGTCCCATTCGTGATTGGAAAGGCCCGTGATAGAGCGAAGGGAGTTTTTACTTGGGATGAGGGATTAGTGTACAGATGTCTAATTGCTTGGAGGAATGGGCCCTGAAATCCCATGCAATTCAACGTGGCGAAGAGGAAGGACCAGCCGAGGCGGTCAAAAGCCTTTTCCGCGTCCAAGCCAAGGACTAACGCTTGCTGCTTATTCCTGTTCGCCACGTCTATTAGGTCAATAATTCTTCTCGTGTTATCCCCCGCCTGACGTAGGGGGACGAATCCCACCTGATCCTTGTGTATTAGCGAGGGAAGTATCAGGTTTAGTCGCATTGAAAGGAGTTTAGTAAAAATTTTTAGATCAGAGTTTAGGAGTGCGATTGGCCTGTAGCTGGCGCACACAGAAGGATCCTTGTCAGGCTTAGGAATTAACGTGAGGAACGACCTCTGCATGTCAGTGGGAATGGGGGTTTTCTGAAAGAAGGCGTTGAACATCCTGCACATATATGGTAGTAGAATCGGGAGAAATGTCTTATAATACTCATAAGGAAGGCCATCTGGGCCAGGTGATTTATGAGAGGGCAGAGTTTTGATGGTGGCCGTTAGCTCTTCCTCTGTAATCGGTGCATTAAGTGACATCAGGTCCGTCTTAAGTAATTTGGGGAGTCCACAGTCCTCCAAGTATTGCTTCATTCGATCTTTTATTTCAGGTGGGGCCGGGTCTCTGGGAATTTCAGGGTTATTATATAGTGTTGTGTAAAATTCTCCGAAGGTCTGGGCTATATCTTGGGGGTGTGACATGAGGGCCCCCTTTTTATCTTTAATTTGGTGAGGTGTGGACAGGTGAGAGCGTTCCGAGAGTTTACGTGCTAGGATAGTATGGGCCTTATTCCCCTTGTCATAGTATGTTTGTCTTAATCGAGTAAGTGCTTTCTCTACCTGTCCCAACGCTAAATCTCGAAGGGTGTTTCTGAGGCATATTACTTTTTTGAGAAGGTTTAGGGATGGTGATATTTGCAGTCGGGTTTCTAGAATTTTAAGGTCTCTTTCGGCTTGAATTTTAGATGCCATCGCATTTTTCTTCATGGCCGAAGAAATCGCTATACACCGTCCCCGTAGGACTGCCTTGTGGGCTTCCCAGAGGGTGGTTAAGGAGACTTCGGGGGTGTTATTTTCTTGGAAGTAATTCTGCAGGGTTGTCTCTAGTTCCGATCTGGACGGGATATGTTGTAAGAGGAAGTTATTTAGCTGCCAATTACTAGGTTTACGGGTTGGGGTACCTATTTCTAGTGACATAAGGACTGGGGCATGGTCAGACCACGAGATGGGGAGGATCTGGGCGGTTTTGATGGCGCGCAGGGTATTGTTATTAACGAAGATATAGTCTATGCGGGAATGCATGAGGTGAGGGGCAGAATAGAATGTGAATTGCTTATCCCCTGGGTGTAAGGCTCTCCATGCATCGAATAAGGCATGTCGCCTGGTCAGCTGACGAAACAGCTTGGAATCACGGACGGTCCGAGCCTGGTGGGCTGCAGGGTTAATCACGTGACGGTCTAAACCCACTGAGTGCACCAGGTTAAAGTCTCCGCCAATAATTAAATAATCATTGGGTTGTCTAAAGAGGCGAGCGAGGACTCTAGATAGGAAATGTATTTGATGGGTATTGGGTGCGTAGATATTACAGAAAGTTACCGCCTGTGTTTGCCACTGACCTCTTAAAATTATATAATGTCCCCCCGGATCTATGAGGGAGTCGGTGCATTTAAATGGAGAGCCTTTTTTAAACATAATAGCAACACCCGCACGTTTACGAGGGCTAAAGGCCTGATAAATCTGGGGGTACTGTTTGGATGCGAAGGCGAAAGCATTCCCTCTATTGAAGTGTGTCTCCTGCAGCATAGCTACATCTGCCCCAATCTGCCTGAGTTCCAGCCTTCAGGATTTCTAATGCCCCGTACACACGGTCAGACATTGATCGGATATTCCGACAACAAAATCCTCTGATTTTTTCCTACGGATGTTGGCTCAAACTTGTTTTGCCTACACACGGTCGCACAAAGTTGTCGGAATTTCCGATCGCCAAGAACGCGGTGACGTCAAGCACGTACGACGAGACTAGAAAAGGCCGGTTCAGAACCAAGCGCGGCACCCTTTGGGCTCCTTTTGCTAATCTCGTGTAAGTAAAAGTTTGGTGAGAGACGATTCGCGCTTTTTCAGACTCGTGGCTTTCAGATCATTTTCTGCCGTTCAGTTTGTGCTTGTGGGTTTGTATCTGCTCTTCAGTGCGTGCAGTCAGTTCGTATCAGAGTTTTCTGTGCGATCTTGTCCGCTCGTTGCTGTTTTTCAGGTTGCTCTTCACAGGCCTTGCTGTTCTTCAGTGCGTGCTGAGCAGCCGACCGTTTTCTAGCCATGTTTCGTATGCGTACGCCTCGTAGAGTACGTGCTGTGCGGGGGCTTGGTGTTGGGGTCCTGACCTTGACACAAGTCCAGTCCATGAACAGGGTGGGGAGGAGTTCATGGACCAAGAATTGGTTGCTTCAGCGTGACCAGTTCTGTCATATGCCTTTGCTCCGTGAGATCCGTGAGAAGAATCCTGAGGATTTCAGGAACTTTCTCAGGATGACGGACCCCGTATTTCGCCGTTTGTTGGCTTCGCTGACCCCCTATATCAGCAGGCAGGATACCTGCATGAGGCAAGCCATCACTCCAGAGCAGAGGTTGGTTGCTACCCTGCGGTATTTGGCCACAGGGAGAAGCCTGCAGGACCTCAAGTTCTCGACAGGCATCTCCCCCCAGGCTCTTCTTTGTGGACATTTACTGCTTGTGTTTGTTTTAGCTGACCCTGACAGAAATGTGTGGAGTGCAGAAAATGTCGTGATTGTGTAACCTTATACAAAGCACTGTTGGCTGTTATTTACTAAATGCAAAGACACTTTTCACTACAAGTGCACTTGCAACTGCACTGAAACTGCACTTGTAGTGCAAAGTGGATTTGCCCTTAGGAAATTACCCCCATTTTCTCATAAAACAACAATTACATCACCCCAAAAGTGTTGTAGCGTGAGACAATAATCCACACATTCTTGATGAACAATCTTTTTAATACCAGCACAATCACATGTGCATTTACCAAAGGTTTTTCTGACAAACCGACATGTTTATTGTATAACATATTTTGTGGTGTCATTATCCAAAATCAAAATGTGCATTTTATATTCAATAGGCATGTGTAAAACCCACAAGAAAGACACAAATCTTGATCTTACAAAGTTCACATTTGGTAGAACTTGAAGGCTATATCAGACATGAGTATTTAGGAACTGTGTTTGATATTGCGTTCAGATGGGGGGAAAATCACCCCTGGAAAAGCCAAATTTGGAAGATGCACACAAATTTCACAATGTCAACATGTGCTATCTGCCATCACGGGGGATCAAGGGATGTGTTTTGGGGGAGAAAGCCCTTCCTCTCAGCTACTTTATTATTGAGGAAGCAGTTGCACCCCCAAAACGCGTCCATTGATCTCCCGTGATGGCAGATAGCACATGTTGGCACACTGTGTGCATCCTCCAATTTTGGCTTTGGGAAAAATCACAAAAACATTTCGCACATTGTAGCACACAAAAGAAGAAAGTGATTTGGAGGGGTTTTAAACTCGCCCCAAAACATCAATGATGTTTTTATATTTTGGAATAACATCATTGATGTTTTGCTTGATGTTTTCCAATTGTAAATTACACCCCATGATCTCCCCGATCAGGATCTGGGCACTTTGTGTTGGGGGGATTTTCCCTTCTTCCAGAGGTGGGGGGTCTGTGGTCTCCTCAGATGAGGGGTGTCCTCCGAGTCTTTTCTCCCCTATGTAAAACAAAAATGGTATACTTAGCACACAGATATTTGATGGCAGAACTATAAAGATGAAACATTGCTTGGAAGTGGGGTACAATTGTCTATTTTAGCAGAGTTCCAAGATGTAGCTTTTTTAGTGTCCTTTGTCAAGCTGCAATACTTTACCTGTTTTGTACAAGCTTCACAGATGTAGCCCCCCCTATAGTATACACTGGAGCACCTGTGTGGCCCCCCTAATAAAAAGGGTGTTCTGGGGTCCCACACTAGTGCTCCAGTGTCCAGATGTGAAAACAGCTGCTCAGTGTCCTCTCCTTATACACAATCTAGTTTGCATTTCATTCTAGTAACAAAGCCATCTACACAACCCAATTCTTTGAAGACAAGTATAGGGCGTCAAAATGGTGGCCAAATGCATATGGGCTAAACAATGGTATTTTATATTTGCAACGAAAAATGTGTGATCCGAACGAATAATGTGCCCATGAACATGAAAGTTGCCATTTTAAACTGTACAACAGTTCCTAAAAGCACATGGAGCAGCACGAACGTAATAAACACAAGAACAATAGGAACACAGCACAACTACTTACTTTTTTGCAGCACTCTCCGGATCTTTCTGTACTGCTCATGTTCTCGTAATTTCAGGTCCGACCACCGCTTCCTGAGCTGATCTTTCGATCGTCGTACCCCGAATTTCCGTTGCAGACTCCTGACCACATTCGCCATGATCTTGGCCTTTCGGACATTGTGGTTGGGGTAAGGCCCATACTTTCCATCATAGCCGGCCTTCTTCAGGATGTCCACCATTTCCAACATCTCCCCAAAGGACATATTTGAGTCCTTCAATCTCCTTCTGGATCGGGACGTTTCAGGCTCCAGCCTTTCCTCCTCCTCCTCGTTGCTGTACTTAGCACTATCCTGCTGTCTCTCCGCCATGTGCTCTTCCTCCACTGCGCCGAACGAAAAGGGGCGGGGAATAGAATAGAAAGAACGTCAGGGGCGGGCGGAGTTATACGCATGCGCAGTGTGTATAAATCGTAATGCGCGCGTCTTACGTACGATCTGTGAGCGGAGGAAGGAGCATCGGAGACGCCGATCGTGCTAACGAAGGTAGGATCTAAACTTGGGCCTATACTGCTTCGAAATTGAAGCCTATATTGTAAGAAGATTAGGGGAGTTTGGCCTGACCTTAGGGTTTGTCATGTGTTGTGTCTTGCAGAGAAAATGGATGGGTTCAACGACCACAATTTCCTGCCCCTGTTCATAGACAAGTACAGGGAGCTGCCCTGTCTGTGGCAAGTCAGACACCCCCACTATAACCACAAACAGAAGAGGCAGGCAGCGCTGGAGAAACTGCTGGAGTTGGTGAAGCCGGTGGTCCCCACAGAAACCATCCCCTATTTAAAAGCTAAAATTGGTGGCCTGAGGAGCACATATCTTAGGGAGCGCAAGAAGGTCACAGATTCCCAGAGGTCCGGAGCTGCAGCAGATGACATTTATGTCCCCAGGCTGTGGTACTACGAGAGACTGCGATTTCTGTCAGACCACACTGAAGTCAGGGAATCCCTCTCTACTCTTCCTTCCACGTTTCCTTCCATACCAGCTGAGGCTTCTGATGTCCAACCTGGGCCTTCCAGCCAGGAAGAAGTGGAGGAGCCCAGCTGGAGTCAGGTATAGCATTCTTCTACTGATTTCTGGGCAATAAAGAAATGATGTTTACTAGATGTTATTATTGATCACTAATTGCTGATTTCATAAAGTGTTTTACATATCAATAGACAGTAGTGGGCAAAAATAATTGGGACAAGAATGCAAAATGCTGGGCTCAGAAGGATAGTCTGTTATATTTGTTAAAATTGAATTTGCAGCAGTCAGGAGGTGAAAATTGTGTGTGATTGATGTAAAAAATACTAAAACCATGTCCCTTTTTCATACACAGGAAGACCTCAGCCAGGAGGAGGCTGTGGAATGTGGCAGTCAGGAGGAGGCGGGGATTAGTGGCAGCCAGGAGGAGGCGGGGATTAGTGGCAGCCAGGAGGAGGCGGGGCTAAGTGTCAGCCAAGAGAAGCCTGGGACAAGTCGCAGCCTGACTGAGTCTCAGGTCCCTCCCCTCCGCCTGCCATATAAAAGGGCCAGGAAGGCCACTCCCAGTCCTGTGCAGGATTCAGTGTACAGGCTGATCCAGGAGGCTTCGGCGTCCCTCAGAGCCTTCCCCAGTCCTGCAGAGGCCTTTGCCTGCATGGCTGCCACCAAATTGCTGGGCATGCAGGAGGGCCAACGCAAGATCTCTGAGGACCTGATTTATAAAGTCCTTCGTAAGGGGGAGAGTGGGGAACTGACACCCAAGACGGATGTCATGGAGAGGGACGATCCTCCTCCTCCTCCTCATCCTCCTCCTGCTGCCACAACTCCACCACCACAGCCAAAGGCTGGAAGGAAGCGTGGAAAGAAGACCTGAGAGTGATGACCTGGGTTCAGTCTGGTCTGACAGAAGCTGCAGTCTCTCGTATGACCACAGACTGGGGACACAGATGTCATCTGCTGCTTTCCGGATCTCTGGGACTTCTGGACCAGACTGCCCTCCCTTAGATATGGACTCCTCAGGCCACCAATTTTGCTTTTAAATAATTGATGTCTGCCCTGCGGGTCCAAGGCTTCGCCCACTTCTGCAGTTTCTCCAGCGTTGCCTCCCTCTTTGTTTTTTTATAGTTGTGACCCCCTTAATAAAATATTATTAGGTAAATTCTACTCTCCTGTGTGTGTTTTCATCCAAAAAGGACAGTTTGTTGGTGAGTATTCAGGTACATTTCTAAAGTACAATGTGAAATTAACAAGGGACAACAACACCAAACAATCTCCTCCTACAGATTAAATCGAACAACATATCAATGGTGTTGTGGGAACTTGTCACAAAAAACACACAAACATTTTCGGGAGTACAAATCAAAATCACCAAAAAAAAAAAAAGAGAAACACAAAAAAAGATTCTACATTAAAGTAAAAAAAAAATAAAACAAATATGTTGTCAGATGTGAGAAATCTAAATATATTGAGGGAATCCCGATAAATAGTAACGAAAGAAGTTTGTGAGAAGTGTGTGTGAATATGAGCATCAAAACGACTTAATTCTTGTCACATTATAAAGAAGAGAGTGCGCTGTATTAAACCATTTTTTACATTGCAGCGTGACGAAAGTGCTTTATCCATTACGAACGCTAAGTTTACCAGAACGAGCTGTCCCGTGTCGGAATTTCTTCTGAGCATGCGTGGCACTTTGTGCGTCGGAACAGGCCACACATGGTCGGAATTGACGCGATCGGATTTTGTTGTCGGAAAATTTTATCTCCTGCTGTCCAACTTTGTGTGTCGAAAAATCCGATGGAAAATGTCCGATGGCGCCCACACACGGTCGGAATTTCCGACAACACGCTCCGATCGGACATTTTCCATCGGAAAATCCGACCGTGTGTACGGGGCATTAGGGTGTAAATTTTTGATTTCACTCTTCACTGCCTATCACAGTTTCGGAGGCCATGGAATGCCCAGGTGGCACAACCCCCCCCCCCAAATGACCCCATTTTCGAAAGTAGACACCCCAAGCTATTTGCTGAGAGGCATGGTGAGTATTTTGCAGCTCTCATTTGTTTTTGAAAATAAAGAAAGACAAGAAATTTTTTTTTTTCTTTTTTCAATTTTCAAAACTTTGTGACAAAAAGTGAGGTCTGCAAAATACTCACTATACCTCTCAGAAAATAGCTTGGGATGTCTACTTTCCAAAATGGGGTCATTTGGGGGGGGGTTTGTGTCACCTGGGCATTCCATGGCCTCCGAAACTGTGATAGGCAGTGAAGAGTGAAATCAAAAATTTACAGCCTTAGAAAGCCTGAAGGCGGTGCTTGGTTTTCGGGGTCCCGTACGCGGCTAGGCTCCCAAAAAGTCTCACACATGTGGTATCCCTGTACTCAGGAGAAGCAACAGAATGTATTTTGGGGTGTATTTTCACATATTCCCATGGCATGTTTGAGCAATATATCATTTAGTGACAACTTTGTGCAAAAAAAAAAAAAAAAAATGTCTCTTTACCGCAACTTGTGTCACAATATAAAATATTCCATGGACTCGACATGACTCTCAGCAAATAGCTTGGGGTGTCTACTTTCCAAAATGGGGTCATTTGGGGGGGGGGTTTGAACTGTCCTGGCATTTTATGCACAACATTTAGAAGCTTATGTCACACATCACCCACTCTTCTAACCACTTGAAGACAAAGGCCTGACACTTTTTGATTACATGAAAAAATTATTTTTTTTGCAAGAAAATTACTATGAACCCCCAAACATTATATATTTTTTTAAAGCAAATGCCCTACAGATTAAAATGGTGGGTGTTTCTTTTTTTTTTTTTTTCACACAGTATTTGCGCAGCGATTTTTCAAACGCATTTTTTGGGGAAAAAACACACTTTTTAAAATTTTAATGCGCTAAAACACACTATATTGCCCAAATGTTTGATGAAATAAAAAAGATGATCTTAGGCCGAGTACATGGATACCAAACATGACATGCTTTAAAATTGCGCACAAACGTGCAGTGGCGACAAATTAAATACATTTTTAAAAGCCTTTAAAAGCCTTTACAGGTTACCACTTTAGATTTACAGAGGAGGTCTACTGCTAAAATTACTGCACTCGATCTGACCTTCGCGGTGATACCTCACATGCATGGTGCAATTGCTGTTTACAATTGACGCCAGACCGACGCTTGCGTTCGCCTTTGCGCGAGAGCAGGGGGGACAGGGGTGCTTTTTTTTTTTTTTTTTTTTCTTTATTATTTTTTTGCTTTTTTATCTTATTTTTAAACTGTTCCTTTCCTTTTTTTTTTAAATCATTTTTATTGTTATCTCAGGGAATGTAAATATCCCCTATCATAGCAATAGGTAGTGACAGGTACTCTTTTTTGAAAAAATTGGGGTCTATCAGACCCTAGATTTCTCCTCTGCCCTCAAAGCATCTGACCACACCAAGATTGGTGTGATAAAATGCTTTCCCAATTTCCCAATGGCGCTGTTTACATCCGGCGAAATCTAAGTCATAAAATGCTCGTAGCTTCCGGTTTCTTAGGCCATAGAGATGTTTGGAGCCACTCTGGTCTCTGATCAGCTCTATGGTCAGCTGGCTGAATCACCGGCTGCATTCTCAGGTTCCCTGTTGAGACAGGAGAGCCAGAGAAAAACACAGAAGACGGTGGGGGGGGGGGCATTCCCTCCCACTGCTTGTAAAAGCAGTCTAGAGGTTAATTAGCCGCTAGGATTGCTTTTACATGAAAGCCGACCGCTGGCTGAAAAGAATGATACCAAGATGATACCTAAACCTGCAGGCATCATTCTGGTATAACCACTCAAAGTCGTGAATGGCGTACCTGAAGACAAAAAAATGGTTAACAATAAAACACAGTAAACAGTAAAGTATAAAAAATTGCATACCTGAAAAGCAAACATGATAAAACATAATAACAATAAAACATTGCAGAATAGAATACAGTAAAAAAGAGCAGAACAATAAAGAGAGAATAGAGAGAGAGAGAACAATAAAACGACAACTATTTTTTTTTATTTTATATTTTTGTATGTGTTTTTTTTTTACACTTTTTGTTGTAACTGTAACTTTTATAACTGTAACCGGTTCCAGGTTCGGGTCTCTCAAAATGCGATGGCATCTTGGGAGACCCTGTGAAAGTGTGCCTAGTCTGTGCAATGCTGTACCCTACGCTAATACTCTACTAGTGAATGGTAGCGTTCAAAACATTCACCAATGCAAAGACCAGGATTGTCAGGACAGGAGGGACAATAATAGCGGGTGTCATGCCTATATCCGCGCTTTGCTGCAGACACATCTTTTTTTGGGGGGTCCGTTGGGTAGGGGTACTCGGGAGGACATATAGAAAATGCCTCTCATGCAGCCGACTGCATTTGGTTGGGGAAGTGAATGGGGGAAGTACGGGCGCTGCAGAAGTGGTGTGTTCCCAATTAGGATTGGCGAATGCAGCAGGAAGGGCACGACGGGCCTGTGTTTGTCTTTTTGGTGGCATCGGGACATTACTTGTGCTTGCCACCTCACCAGCTTGAACTGCACTTATGGGACTCGCCACATCACCAAGTGTTACTGCAGTGCTGGTTTGACTACGACCGGGGTGTACTAGGCCGCTGGTGCTTGCCAGTTCACCAAAACGCTACCAAAAAAACTGTTAGCGATCACAGGGATCAGGCCTGACTCTGCGAACGCTGCAGTAATGCATTTAGTGTTTTGTAAGTGACCGTGATCGATCGATACTGCACTTGGGTGGGCTGGGCTGGGCCGGGTGGAGGGGCAAAACGCAGGTGCTAGCAGGTATCTGGGCTGATCCCGCTAACACTGCGTTTTTGGGAACCCTAAACTGCTGGGGTCGCCAGTATAGATCTAATCGGATCAGATATTGATCCGATTAGATACTATACCACTAAGGGAGGTGTACGGTGCGTGCATGGGTGTTAGCGGTACTGGCGCTAATCTGACGCTGCTTGGGGCTGGTGCTTGCCAGTTCACCAAAACGCTACCAAGAAATCTGTTAGCGATCGCAGGGATCAGGCCTGACTCTGCGAACGCTGCAGTTATGCGTTTAGTATTTTGTAAGTGACAGTGATCAATCGATACTGCACTTGGGTGGGCTGGGCCGGGCCGGGCGGAGGGGCAAAACGCAGGTGCTAGCAGGTATCTGGGCTGATCCCGCTAACACTGCATTTTTGGGAACCCTAAACTGCTGGGGACGCTAGTATAGATCTGATCGGATCAGATATTGATCCGTTCAGATACTATACCACTAAGGGAGGTGTATGCTGCGTGCGTGGGTGTTAGCGGTACTGGCGCTAATCTGACGCTGCCTGGGGCGACGCATATCACCGCCGGGCGATCAGGGGGCTAAACCTTTATTCGGTAATAAACGGCGGGTGTCCTGACACTATAAAAAATAAACGAACTAACCAGCGTCAACCGTAACACTTATACGATGATCAGTGGTGAAAGGGTTAACTAGGGGCAATCAAGGGGTTAAAACATTTATTAGATAGTATATGGGGGTCCCTGACGCTATAAAACGCTGACGGTGAACCAAAATATTTACGTCCCTAACTAGCGTCACCAGCGACACTAATACAGCGATCAGAAAAATGATCGCTTAGCGACACTGGTGACAGGGGGTGATCAAGGGGTTAAAACTTTATTAGGGGGGGTTAGGGGGGTATCCTAGACCTACAGGGGGCTAATACTCACTGCCCTACCACTTCTAACTGTCACAAACTGACACCATGCAGTAATCAGAAAAAAAAAATACCGCTTGGTGTCAGTGTGACAGGCAGGGGGGAGGGGTGATTTGGGGGGGATCGGGGGGGGGGGGTCGGGGGAGTAAAGTATGCCTGGCATGTTCTACTGTGTGTGTGTTTGTGCACTCACATGTCTTCTCTCCTCGGCGCCGGAACGGAAACTGCCGAGCCGAGGAGAGATGACATCACATCCTCTGCCTGTGTGTACTATACACAGGCAGGGGATGTCTCTCATTGGCTGGGAGCGATCGCGAGGGGGGGACCACGATCGGATGGCATCCCCCTCATCACGGAACGCTCCCAGACAAATGCCGACCGCCGATGGCACCAGGGGGGGGGGGGGTCCAATTGGACCCCTCGCCCGCGGGAGGCAGATCACGTATGGGTACGTGATTCTGCCTGCCCGTGCCATTCTGCCGCAGTATATCTGCGTTAGGCGGTCGGCAAGTGGTTAAGTGGTTAAAGCGACCCATTCCTCCGTGCTTACACAGCTGGGGAGGGGCTGTGTAATATTCAGTCAGGGCTGTGTAATATGAAGGGGGGCTGTGTAATGTAAAAGGGTCCAGAGGTGTGGGGGCTGTGTAATGTAAAGGGGGCCGTGTAATGTAAATTGGGGCCAGAGGTGCGAGGGCTGTTCATTTATTAGCATGCATTCACAATCACTGAATCTGGCCCTTAAGTGCAAAAAGGTTGCTGACCCCTGCACTAGATTTTAGTTAGGGGTATCAGAGTAAAGGGGGCTGAATAAAAATGTACGCCACACTTTTCAGATATTTGTAAAAATAAATTGAAAACAATTTATAATTTTCCCTCCACTTCACAATTATGTGCCTCTTTGTGTTGGACTATCATATAAAAGCCCCCAAAAATAAATTTACGTTTTTGGTTGTAACATGCCAAAATGTGGAAAATGTCAAGGGGTATGAATACTTTTTCAAGGCACTTGAAACGAGTCATACGGTAATATGAAAATTGTAACAAATACTAAGGCCTTACAATGCATTGACATATTCTTACTAAGACTATGGTATAGACTTCCTAGCCCTTCCAATGACACCCCATTATTCAGATTGTAGTATGTTCCACCTAGTCTTGCCTAAGGCACCTTCTTATTCTGAATATAGTCTGCATCTCCTACCCCTTCCAATGACACTCTTATTCAAAATGTGGTATATATACCTCCCAGCTTTCCAAAAATCACCACCACAAGCTGAAGCAGAATCTGTGCTGCAAACCAGTATGCATATGTGTTTACAAAAGTGTAACCAATTAGCAGTAAGCCTGTCCACTTACACAAATTAAGAAATGTACTTTGATAGACAAATGTATCAGCTGATCAGATTTGACATCAGGACAGCCAAGATAAAGGCTAAAATTAGATCCATACAACTAAAGGCCCAGTTGTCATGACCTTGAATGCATTAATGCCAGTAGACATTGCGTAGGGGTGTGAATTTCTTTTAAAGAATTTATGATGATGTGGTAAAAAAATACCCAGTCTCTGCAAATGACAGTATCTATATCCATAAAAGATTAACCAGTAATATGACACATTTTATAGTTACTCAACAGTGTACAAACTGTGCCTGATATGTGATAGTCAAGGAGGACAAAGGTCCAAAATAAAATAGTTCATGGTATCGAGCATTGCTTGTTGTAAAAAAAGAAATGTCTGCCAAAAAGAATAAGTCCATTTGTACAATTTGGAACATTATCAATAGATGTTAATTTCATAATTTTCACCTATTAATATATTTATAAGGATTTATTTATGCTGTTTACTTACTTTGCAAGGGAAGTTTCACTTTGCAAGGGAATTTTCCAGAGCATAGCGAATGTGGTGAAGCTTTGTTGACTTCCATCATTCAATCATTTGCAAGCAAAAATTCAGATTTTTCTTTTTCCTTACAGGCGATTGGGTATTCGTTGCAAATTGAAATTTCACTACATTGACTAGGCTCTGGGAAAAATGAATTTGCAAAATCAATAGCCTAGTTGCCTTTAGAAACTCCATAGTTCCCTGCAAGTTGGATTTATACACATACGTAGCATATGTGTAGTTGGGGAAGATCAACAATTCTAGGGTGTGGCATCTCATGTGGGAATTCCTAATAATGACTTTATATATGACAGGACCCCAGAATCATTACTTGACATTCTATTGCACAATATCACTACAAGAACCTGTGCTCTTCCAAAACTAGTACTATCATATATAAAACTCTTTTATAGCAATTTGATAGAATTATGCAAACTGTTTTCTCCATAACTGACTGACAGATGCTATTGTTTTCGGAATAAATAATTACGGGTATATGATCAGACTGCACTAGGCTCCTGGTTCTGCTGTGTCCTTAGCAGTGTGGTCTGCTATAGCTATGGGTCCCTCCTTGATGGCAGGCATATTTTACTTACAAGGCTCAGTAGCAACATACAGTCAAATGTATGCTCTTAGCAACAGGTTGTAGTAGGAATTCCCACACCATCATCTGACTGCAATAGAATGTGTGCACTACCTAGAAAAACCCTCAGAAGGCAGGAAAATTTTGTGGTAGGACATTAAAATTCTAATGACAGTGCACAGGATATTTAAGTCCCATTCTACTAAGCTAAAAAGGACAACAGAACTAAATGAGTACCTATCCATGCCGTAAGCTCTCATTGCAAGAACTTTCAGGCTACTTTCACACTGGGACGCCCGGATGATAGCGATAAAGCATTGCTCGTTTTAGCGGTGCTTTTCAGCCGCTAGCAGGGTGCTTTTTACAGAAAAAAAAAAGGTAAAAAGTCCCGTTTTGCAGCAATTTCAAAGCGTTTTTAAGGATTTCATTCCAATGGGTAGGGCTAAATACAGCGCTCCCAACCCAAAGATTTTACTTTGGTAACGTCCTGCAAGCACACCGTCCCAGTGTGAGGAGACACTGCAATGAATGGGAGGTGGTTTTCAAGCGCTTTTCTGAGGTTATTTCAGGCGCTAAAGCGCCTGAAAACTGCCTCAGTGTGAAAGTAGCCTATAGGATAGAGTAGGACATTTCAGGTGTAAGTATGCACTTAACAGTATCAGAGCCCCCTGCTTGGCTGCAGTTAAAGAACTTATGAATGGTTACATTAGAATAACAAAACTGTGGACCAGTTGCAGATTAATTGGTTTCAGCTGTTATTTCTCCTGCCTTGCAACAGCTGTGCAAAATAGCAATACAACAACTTTCACACTGGGGCAGGGGGGCGTTAGTTTTAGCAGCGCTGTTCGCTGTTATGGCATGAAAGGCACTTTTCAGGCACTATTTTTAGCGCTAAAACGCCTGAAAAGTGCACCAGTGTGTAAGGGGTCTACAGGGCAGGAAAGTGTTGCAGGACAATACTCAGATCTGGAGAAATGCAAAATTTGTACCAGAATCCAAGACTGTTGGGATGTAGGATATAACTCCTCTGTCTCAAAGATGGCCATCCAAATCTTGAGAGAACTCTTAGTCCGATCAGAAACAGGCTCTCCCAAGATGGCGCTCAGAGTCGATAGTAGAGGATACACAGGTGTCATGCCTGACTTCCCCCTAGATCGGTTGTTCTTAACCCCTGTCCTCAGGACCCACCAACAGGCCAGGTTTGCAAGATAACTGAAATACATCACAGGTGATATCATTTGCTGCTCAGTGATTGCAGTATTCTAGTCTGCATCTCCCCAAGGTAAGGCCGGGTTCACACTGGTACGACAAACACTCCGACATTGGGAGCTCATGTCGCATGACGTGTGACAATTAATGTTTCCCTACGAGAGCCATCTTAACTGGTTCGACACAAGTCAGTCCGACTTTGAAAATGCTCCCTGCACTACTTTGATCCAACTTTGATCCTACTTCAGCCCATTGAATATCACTGAAGTCAGATCAAAGTTGGATAGTGGTCTTAGCTGATCCGACTTTGGCATGAGACTTGTGCTCTGATGATCTTGAAGGGGAACTCCACTCTAAATTAAAAAAAAAAAAAGAAAGAAAAAAAACTGCATGGTTCCAAAAACCCTGGACGCTGGTTGCCTGGGTCGGCCTGGTACAGTTCAGGAGGGTGGGTGCTCGCTCGTACCCACCCCCTTACCTGGCCTGCCGGGCTGCGTGCTCTGATAAGAGTCTGGTATGATTTTTGGGTGGACCCCACGCTGTTTTTTGGCATGGGTGTTCCCCTTTAAATCCATACCAGACTGAAGGGCCTGATATGCTCTTGGAGGGGGAACCCATGCCTTTTTTTTATTTGGCGTGGAGTTCCCCCGATAGATTCATAACAGACACAAAGTGCCTTTATTGTCGGAATCAAAGTCAGATTTCCGTTCATTGAAGTCGGACGGACGTCAGACTTCAAGTCGCAGGGCAATGTCGATCCACAGTCGTATGACTGTCGTGTCGTACCAGTGTGAACCCAGTCTGATACTTAAAATCTAGCCTGTTAGTGAGTCCTGAGGACAGGAGTTGAGAACCACTGCCCTAGATGACATCATCAATTTTAAATAAAGGAACTAAGAACAGGTGTGGACATCTAGTGGTAGAAAGTGAGAACTACATGAAAAGCTCACTAGAGGTAAATAGCTGCATGATTAGCATTTTCTTTAGCTTAAAGGATTAGTTTGCCTTTACCAAAAAACCGTCTAGGCAGATAAGGGACATCTGTAGATAAAAAAAGCTGTGCAGCTTTGACCAAAGTTGAACAATGCCCTTGCTATACGTGTAGGCCATTGACGTGCCTCTTGAAGCCTGACTGTAAAAATTTCTAGGATGTTGGTAAGAGATGCCTAGCTGCTACTGTTCACCTTCATCACAGATGTGGGCTCTTTCTATGATTCAAACCTCCTCACATGCATTTTCTCCCCTCCAGATGCAGTAGGCTCTGAGCTCAATGTTTGAGAGCTCGCTCCTGTGATGAAGGTGAACAGTAACAGCTGGACCTCTTTTAGCAGTGTCCTTATCAACGTTTTGTGCATTTTCCAGTCAGGCTTCATGAGGTCTGTAAATAGCCAACACCTAAAGCAACGGCATTATGTAACTTTGGTCAAATCGGCACAGTTTGTTTTTATCTACAAGCTATATATTTATCTATAAGCGCCTCTTATCTGCATAGGCAGTTTTTTTTGGTAAAGGTGAGCTAACCCTTTAAACATTTCTGGCAGAACAAGGCAAAAGCAGAATTTTCTTTTATTGCAATCAAGTATTTATCATTTTTCAGAGATTAACACTAAGTCCCTTTGCTGAAATATTCTATTATAAAGCTCTGGGGAAGTGATCACAAAAGGTTTGCACATAATGGAACGCATTTATCTTACATGTTAAAGAATATGTCAACTCAACATTTCATATTTCTGATATTTGTCTGCTGTACCATATATTTGTATGAAAAAGTATCCTGTTCTTTCTATATTTCTTCCTTTGTGTGAAATCACTGGTGTTCCTGCCAGTTCCTCTGCTTGCTTTCCTATTAAATCTGACTACACTAGGCATGAGAGCACAGCGTGGTTAGTTCTCTAGCTGGGCTCAGCCTGCTCTCCTCCAATGATCAGACTTGTACTGGCATGCCACCCGAGCAGCCATTCACTGGAAAGACCAGTGTGCCTGGTTTCTCCCTAGTACTCTGAGCTCCTTATGGAGCTGAGAATAAAGGGGTATATATACACTCTATTACCAAAAGTATTGGGACGCCTGCCTTTACACGAACATGAACTTTAATGGCGTCTTAGTTCTTAGGGTTCAATATTGAATTGGCCCACTCTTTGCAGCTATAACAGCTTCAACTCTTCTGAGATAGCTGTCCACAGGGTTTAGGAGTGTGTCTATGGGAACGTTTGACCATTCTTCCAGAAGCGTATTTGTGAGGTCAGGCACTGATGTTGGACAAGAAGGCCTAGTTTGCAGTCTCTGCTCTATTTCATCCTCCAAAGGTGTTCTACAGGGTTGAGGTCAGAGCAGTCAAGTTACTCCACCCCAAACTTGCTCATCTATGTCTTTATGGGCCTTGTTTGAGCACTGGTGCACAGTCATGTTGGAATAGGAAGGAGCCAACCCCAAACTAATTCCACAAAGTTGGGAGCATGAAATTGTCCAAAATGTCTTGGTATGCTGACACCTTAAGTGTTCCCTTCACTGGAACTAAGGGGCCAAACCCAACCCCTGAAAAACACCCCCGTACCATAAAACGCCCTCCACCAAATGATTTGGACCAGTGCACAAAGCAAGGTCCACAAAGACATAGATGAGTGAGTTTGGGGTGGAGGAACTTGACTGGCCTGCACAGAGTCCTGAACTCAACCCAATAGAACATCGTTGGAATGAATTAGAGTGTAGACTGCGAGCCAGGCCTTCTCATCCACATTAGTGTCTGACCTCACAAATGTGCATCTGGAGGAATGGTCAAACATTCCCATACATACACTCCTAAACCTTGTGGACAGCACCTTTCATTTCTATTTTAAACTGAATGGATTGTTTTATAAGGTGAGGGTTTACATATACTTTAATTCAAACATGTGCATATGATAACGGGATTCTCTGCTATTTTAAGGGAAGCCTTTTCTCCAGTACCCGACAAGGTGAAGAGGAAAGAGAGTGGCAGCGATGGGGTGAAGACATCTGATAAGATGAAGAAACAAGTGTCCAATGCTGGTGAAGACAGAGCAATGCTGTTGGGGTTCACTATGATGGGCCTTTCAGTACTGATGTTCTTTTTATTGGGGATTGCAATACTGAAACCATTCATGCTCAAGTAAGTTCCAGATAAATTTTTTTTAGGGGTTATTGCTAAAGTTCCAAAAGCCTCATGTTACCACATTAAATAAAATTTTACAGCAAGTGTGCTTACTATCATTGCCAGTGAAAAAAAAAATCAAGTTAAACTTGTTTTCCAATAGTCTTTCATGGCTCCTCCCACAACAGGAAACACCACATCATCCAAAGCTTTAATAGAAGGCCGCCACCCAGCTTGCCTTCAGTTGTTTGAAAAGAACCTCCAGTCCCAGCTGAAACATATAAGCAACGGTTATATCATGGTATACAGCAAAACAAAAAGGCAGGATATTGCTGTCTGAAATACTATTGGAAAACAAGTTACTGGCAAGTCTAACTTGAATTTTCCCAAAATGTCTTTCAGGACAGCACCTGAGAGAATAATCAAGACTTACCCCATTAGGGTGGGACAACAACCTGTAAGACTTTCCTTCCGAAAGCCTGATCCCCAGCCATCAGGACAGGCAAAAGTCATCAAACTCATCCACGTAGCTGCTTTACAGATCTGTTCGGGGGTGGCACCAGCTTTCTCTGCCCAACTCACCGCCAAAGCTCTTGTAGAATGAGCCAGAATACTAACTGGACTCTCTTGACCTGAAAAGGAATAGGCTTCTGTAATAGCCATTTTCAACCATCTGGCAATAATTCCCCTGGTAGCTTGTCTTCCTTTCTTACTACCAGCATATAAAACAATGCGTCTGAACGCTTAGTGTCCTTAGTGGTTTTGAGGTAGGCCTACTCTCTTAACATCCAAAAGTATGGAATTCACCTTCCTTCTTTCCCAATGGATTAGAGTAAAAAGTAGGAAGTATAATCTCCTGAACTCTATTTTGGACCAAAGCGACCTTCGGTAAAAAATTAGGGTCTGTTTTCAGAACAATTCTGTTAGAAAAAATTGAAAATAAACAGCTCCCTAATTAACGAGTCTTGAAGCTCACTAATTCTTCGAGCTGTCATTATAGCCACTAAGAAAACACTGTTTTTAACCGCTTGCTGACCAGCGCACACCGTTTTACGTCGGCAGAATGGCGCTGGTGGGCAAAAGGGCGTACAGGTACGTCCCCTTTAAGAAGCGGTGCTGCGGGTGCGTGTGCACACACACCACGGTCTCCATGACCGTGGGTCCCGCGGACTCTATGTCTGCCGAGTGCCCGCAATCGTGTCACAGAGAGGTAGAACAGGGAGATGCTTTTGTAAACAAAGCATTTCCTCGTTCTGCCTAGTGACAGGACAGAGATCACTGCTGTCATCGAGAGCAGTGATCACTCCCTAGGACACACTTAACCCCTTCACCGCCCCCTAGCGGTTAACCCCTTAACTGCCAGTGTCATTTACACAGTAATCAATGCATTTTTATAGCACTGATTGCTGTATAAATGACAATGGTCCCAAATTAGTGTCAAAAGTGTCTGTTCTGTCCGCCATAATGTCCCGATAAAAATCGCAGATCGCCATCATTACGAATAAAAAAAAATTTAAAGTAAAAATGCCATAAACCAATCAATATACGCTTATTGCAATTTTTTTTATCAAAAATATGTAGAAGAATACATATCGGCCTAAACTGAGGAAAAATTATTTTTTTATATATTTTTGGGGGATATTTATTATAGCAAAAAGTAAAAATATTGCATTTTTTTTCAAAATTGTCGCTCTTTATTTGTTTATAGCGTAAAAAATTAAAACTGCACAGGCGATCAAATACCACTAAAAGAAAGCTCTATTTGTGGGAAAAAAAGGACGTCAATTTTGTTTGGATACAGCGTTGCACGACCGCGCAATTGTCAGTTAAAGTGACGTAGTGCCAAATCGCAAAAAGTGCTCTGGTCAGGAAGGGGGTAAATTCCGGGGCTGAAGCGGTTAATGTAATCAGTCTCAGGGAGGCTAAATCAATAGGCTCAAAGGGTTTCTTGGTTGGAGCCTGTAGAACAACAGATAAGTACCACTAATCACTACCGGTATGTACTGGGTGAGGGCCTTGAAGAATCTAATCACTAAGGGTTCTGATGAGATAGGTTTTTCCAAAAACACCACCAGCGGGGCAACCTGGACTTTAAGGGTACTGACTGCCAAACTTTTATCGGCTCCCTCTTGCAGGAACTCCAGGACAGAAGAAATATCCTCCAAGGGCCAGCCCAGGTGCCAATACAGTTTAAGCTGCATCTGGACAAGTGATGAAAACCAAGCTCTCTTCAGAAAGTTTTTGGTTGCGAAAGTGGAATCTGAAATCTTCTGTAACCTACTGTGCAATTTAGCACTTTGAGATTTAGGATGAGACGGCATTTTCCCGAGGGTTTCTGAATAAGGGATACCTGTGAGTAGAAACCCTGGAAAAACTTTCTTGTAGGGACCGGAACAATGACTCTCTGTGATCTCAGTTCCTGAATTAGGGACTTCATGGCGAGAGTCCTGATTGGATCTCTTGGAGCGTTCGTTACCAAAAACCTTCTTTGGTGGTTGTTTTGTGAATTTGAACGTATAACCCTGGAAGAGTATGTTTAAAATAAACTGGTTTTGAGTAATACTTCTCTGCTGCAGAAGAAGACTCCTGGAGCCTTCCCCGGACTGGGAGGAAGGAGTCACTGCGATTTTTCGGAAGTCGCTGGAGGATTGATGAGTACGCCACTCCTACTTTTGAGTTTCTGGAAGAACCATGGCTTCCTTTTCACCTGTGTTTTATCTTCCTGCTGCCCTTTCTGGGGGTTAAAATATGCCTTCATTTTCTGGACCAGAAAAGATTTTTTTATCGGCTGTGCTGTCAAGAATGGATTCTAGTTCCGATCCAAATAGCAAATCTCCTGCAAAGGGAATGCCACACAACCTGTTCTTTGATGCTGCATCGCCAGGCCAAGTTTTTAGCTATAAGGCCCTCCTAGCAGAGTTTGCCAATGCTGTGGACCTAGCAGACATACGTATGGACTCTGCTGAAGCATCCGCAATGTACAGTGGGGACGGAAAGTATTCAGACCCCCTTAAATCTTTCACTCTTTGTTATATTGCAGCCATTTGCTAAAATCATTTAAGTTAATTTTTTTTTCCTCATTAATGTACACACAGCACCCCATATTGACAGAAAAACACAGAATTGTTGACATTTTTGCAGATTTATTAAAAAGGAAAAACTGAAATATCACACGATGGTCTTAAGTATTCAGACCCTTTGCTCAGTATTTAGTAGAAGCATCCTTTTGATCTAATACAGCCATGAGTCTTTTTGGGAAAGATGCAACAAGTTTTTCACACCTGGATTTGGGGATCCTCTGCCATTCCTCCTTGCAGATCCTCTCCAGTTCTGTCAGGTTGGATGGTCAACGTTGGTGGACAGCCATTTTTAGGTCTCTCCAAAGATGCTCAATTGGGTTTAAGTCAGGGCTCTGGCTGGGCTATTCAAGAACAGTCACAGTTGTTGTGAAGCCACTCCTTCGTTATTTTAGCTGTGTGCTTAGGGTCATTGTCTTGTTGGAAGGTAAACCTTCGGCCCAGTCTGAGGTCCTGAGCACTCTGGAGAAGGTTTTCGTCCAGGATATCCCTGTACTTGGCTACATTCATCTTTCCCTCTATTGCAACCAGTCGTCCTGTCCCTGCAGCTGAAAAACACCCCCACAGCATGATGCTGCCACCACCATGCTTCACTGTTGGGACTGTATTGGACAGGTGATGAGCAGTGCCTGGTTTTCTCCACACATACCTCTTAGAATTAAAGCCAAAAAGTTCTATCTTGGTCTCATCAGACCAGAGAATCTTATTTCTCACCATCTTGGAGTCCTTCAGGTGTTTTTTAAGCAAACTCCATGCGGGCTTTCATGTGTCTTGCACTGAGAAGAGGCTTCCGTCGGGCCACTCTGCCATAAAGCCCTGACTGGTGGAGGGCTGCAGTAATGAATGACTTTCTACAATTTTCTCCCATCTCCCAAATGCATCTCTGGAGCTCAGCCACAGTGATCTTTGGTTTCTTCTTTACCTCTCTTACCAAGGCTCTTCTCCCCCGATAGCTAAGTTTGGCCGTACGGTCAGCTCTAGGAGGGGTTCTGGTCCTCCCAAACATCTTCCATTTAAGGATTATGGAGGCCACTGTGCTCTTAGGAACCTTAAGTGCAGCAGAATTTTTTTGTAACCTTGGCCAGATCTGTGCCTTGCCACAATTCTGTCTCTCAGCTCTTCAGGCAGTTCCTTTGACCTCATGATTCTCATTTTCTCTGACATGCACTGTGAGCTGTAAGGTCTTTTATAGATAGGTGTGAGGCTTTCCTAATCAAGTCCAATCAGTATAAATCAAACACAGCTGGACTCAAATGAAAGTGTAGAACCATCTCAAGGATGATCAGAAGAAATGGACAGCACCTGAGTTAAATATATCAGTGTCACAACAAAGGGTCTGAATACTTAGGACCATGTGATATTTCAGTTTTTCTTTTTTAATAAATCTGCAAAAATGTCAACAATTCTGTGTTTTTCTGTCATTATGGGGTGCTGTGTGTACATTAATGAGGAAAAAAAATGAACTTAAATGATTTTAGCAAATGGCTGCAATATAACAAAGAGTGAAAAATTTAAGGGGGTCTGAATACTTTCCGTCCCCACTGTATGCCACTGCTGCAGATAGGGTTGTAAAGGAGCCCAGAATCTCTTGTTTCGGGGAATCCGCTGTAATATGGGATTTCATCTGATTAACCCAGTGCTCTAGATTCCTAGCAATGTTGCCATTGCCAATTTCAGATGGTTCATGATTGACTGGTGGACACAAGTAAGTAACTTATGCCTCGACTATTTCTTAATGAATTGTGAGTTTTTGACTGGAGATCTGTTTGAAAATGCGAAGACAATCTATTTTACTGGTGAAGAAAGAACACTGTCATTTAGTTTCCCTTGCTCTGTCGCTCTAATCTTTCTACCCTCTCCTGAATGACTCGCTTTCCCTGCATCCTGTCTGCCACACACTGTGCCATCTGGTAAAGCCCCAAGGCAGGATCCATTGCATGAACACCAGCTGGGCAGGCAGTTGCTGGGAGGCGCGAGGCGACTGAACTTGCAGGCTGCGCTCTTCTATACCGTTAGCGTTATAGGCGGAGGAGCCGAGCAGCAGTGACGGTGAGGAGGAGAGTGAAATTGGGGGGATATCATAGCAAAAATGGGACAGAGTGATAGGAGGACATTACTGGGAGCCAGGAGGCTGAAGCCGTGCCATGCAGGGGACAGAGACTGATGTGCTCTTTCCACCATCATATTACTTCTCCAGTGTACTGTGTCCTCCCTCCTGTGCCCCTTTCACCTCGCCACTCAGGGCAGCACTGTGCTGCCCTGACTTGTAGAGAGGTGAAAGGGGCACAGGAGGAGGACACAGCACACTGATGATGTGGAGAAGTAATATGATGGTGAACAGAGGAGGAGGCTACTGTAAGGAGGTGAGGAGGACACTATCATGTCTGCAGCCTCTGTCCACCTCCTGTAGTACAGTGGGGACAGAAAGTATTCAGACCCCCTTAAATTTTTCACTCTTTGTTATATTGCAGCCATTTGCTAAAATCATTTCAGTTCATTTTTTTCCTCATTAATGTATACATAGCACATCATATTGACAAAAAAAACACAGAATTGTTGACATTTTTGCAGATTTATTAAAAAAGAAAAACTGAAATATCACATGGTCCTAAGTATTCAAACCCTTTGCTGTGACACTCATATTTAACTTAGGTGCTGTCCATTTCTTCTGATCATCCTTTAGATGGTTCTACACCATCATTTGAGTCCAGCTGTGTTTGATTATACTGATTGGACTTGATTAGGAAAGCCACACACCTGTCTATATAAGACCTTACAGCTCACAGTGCATGTCAGAGCAAATGAGAATCATGAGGTCAAAGGAACTGCCTGAAGAGCTCAGACACAGAATTGTAGCAAGGCACAGATCTGGCCAAGGTTACAAAAAATTTCTGCTGCACTTAAGGTTCCTAAGAGCACAGTGGCCTCCATAATCCTTAAATGGAAGACGTTTGGGACGACCAGAACCCTTTTTAGAGCTGGCAGTCTGGCCAAACTGAGCTATCGGGGGAGAAGAGCCTTGGTGAGAGAGGTAAAGAACCCAAAGATCACTGTGGCTGAGTTCCAGAGATGCATTCGGGAGATGGGAGAAAGTTGTAGAATGTCAACCATCACTGCAGCCCTCTACCAGTCGGGCTTTATGGCAGAGTGGCCCGACGGAAGCCTCTCCTGCAAGACACATGAAAGCCTGCATGGAGTTTGCTAAAAACACCAGGACTCCAAGATAGTGAAAAATAAGATTCTCTGGTCTGATGAGACCAAGATAGAACTTTTTGGCCTCAATTCTAAGCAGTATGTGTGGAGAAAACCAGGCACTGCTCATCACCTGTCCAATACAGTCCCAACAGTGAAGCATGGTGGTGGCAGTATTATGCTGTGGGGGTGTTTTTCAGCTGCAGGGACAGGACGACTGGTTGCAATCCAGGGAAAGATGAATGTGGCCAAGTACAGGGATATCCTGGATGAAAACCTTCTCCAGAGTGCTCAGGACCTCAGACTGGGCCGAAGGTTTACCTTCCAACAAGACAATGAACCTAAGCACACCTAAGCTAAAATAACGAAGGATTGGCTTCACAACAACTCTGTGACGGTTCTTGAATGGCCCAGCCAGAGCCCTGACTTAAACCCAATTGAGCATCTCTGGAAAGACCTAAAAATGGCTGTTCACCAACGTTTACCATCCAACCTGACAGAACTGGAGAGGATCTGCAAGGAGGAATGGCAGAGGATCCCCAAATCCAGGTGTGAAAAACTTGTTGCATCTTTCCCAAAAAGACTCATGGCTGTATTAGATCAAAAGGGTGCTTCTACTAAATACTGAGCAAAGGGTCTGAATACTTAGGACCATGTGATCTTTCAGTTTTTCTTTTTTAATAAATCTGCAAAAATGTCAACAATTCTGTGTTTTTCTGTCAATATGGGGTGCTGTGTGTACATTAATGAGTAAAAAAAAATGAACTCAAATGATTTTAGCAAATGGTTGCAATATAACAAAGAGTGAAAAATTTAAGGGGGTCTGAATACTTTCCGTCCCCACTGTATGTCCACAGCCTCTGTCCACCTCCTGTATCATGGCCACAGCCTCTGACCATCTCTTGTCTTTTATCATGTCTGCAGTCTCTAAGCGGGATCCTAGAAAGGAGTCAAAAGTGGGAGCGCCGCCGGGATGGGGGTTACGGGAAGAGACAGACATGTGTGGACTGTGAAGAGGAGACTATAGAATAAAACCAGAGCTGCCACCAAGCTGGAGCCGTTTGACTGAGCCCTGCACGGTGCAACTGAGAGGAGGTCAGTGACAGCACCACCAGGCCAGTCAGAGGGGGGTCACTGATGTAAGGGAGGAGTGAATACAATAATGTAAGGGCGCACTGATATAAAATTTCCCCCCAATATTAGTAATCTCCCCCTTACCTTAGTGTATTCACTCTGCGGAAGGTCTCTGGTTACCATCCTGCAGACTCTGATATAAGGGAGAACTCTGTGCTAGCTGGGTTATAGTATCCTGACCTTCATATAAATTGAGAAATATGTTTTTTGACTTTTGTTTAACTTAAACACATTGCTAATAGCACTAGCTACTTGTTTATAGTTTAAATATTGATATTTGCACTGTTTAGCACTAAAAACAGTAATTTTTATCTGTCAGTAAATTCCATGATTTTTTTTTTTTGCCAGTAAAAAATTGGTGCCGTTGGTAAATTTTGGCATTCTGCCAGTAAATTTCACTTCAGGTGGTTGGCAACACTGGTGACTATCGAATGAATGGGGAAAAACGCGGCTTTTGGAGTCCCCTAGACCTACATACATACAGTCGTGCATGGAGAGCTCCTTCTCCTCCTTTATCCCCATGGTAGCGTGGATTACTTTAAGGAGCCCCCCTACCTCTTCCAGGGACATTTTGTACTAAGGGGCGGTATCTGCCCCATTTTATGAATCTGCCCCCTCCTGAGAGGGTGAAACAGGATCTTGGGAAGTATCCTGGGAAGCCGGACCTTCCTGCTGAATCAGAGAAACCCCCTGGGGTCCCTGAGAGCCCAGGCTCTTCTCTCAGGTTTGACCTGAAAGTTTGAAAAGTGTCGCGGAGCTCATCGTTAATGGTTGTAACAAGATCGCCATAAATGGATGGAGACTCCTCCTTGACTAAATCCGTGATACAATCTGCACAAAGGAGCTTTGTCCAGGATTCGCTTATCTTCTCTTTGCAAACAGGACACCTTCTCTTTACTGATTGAACAGCACTTTTAGCCTGGACAAACAGAAGAGAATAGAACCATGCTGAAGTACTGCTGCACAGCAGACACACATCTAAAAATACCCAGGTGCACTAGGAAAGGAACTCTTACTTCCCTGTGCCCAAGGGAGCCCCACCACCACAACCAATCCTAGTGGAGCCCCCTGTGGCAAGGCAGTAGTGCTAAACATCTAGTTACTGTGGTACCAAGAGGGAAAGCTCCTTCTAAGGTTGGGGTGGGGGGTGATAACCCATAGGAGAAAGTAAATAGGAAAACAGTCCCTTACCTTGCCTTGCTGGTGCCTTGGCTTACCCCCTTATCCACTGCATCCTCCAAATGCTGCTGCGCCAACCCGGAATCGGAAGATAAAGGCACCAGGTGACCCTGCTCTCTCCCCCTGCACTTTGTGGCAAGAAATGATGCTGTGCGCCTGAACCAGAGGTTCCTTCCCTTCCTGTGCACTGCACAGGATGTGACCGAGAGCTCTCCTCGGGCCAATAGTGGCCGCTTCAGCCTTCACCACCGCTGCCCCGCGCTGTGGGAGCCTCTGCGCACTGTCAATATGCCAAAACACAGGGCAGCACTCCCAGGCAGTACAGGCTTTCCCACGAGCACAGGAGAGGAGAGAGCCCACGGGAACCATCCAGCTAGGAGACAAGTGGGAGGAACAGACTCCTGGCAGAAAAATAAAAAGATTTTCAGATGAGAACCTCTGGTCTCCCAGGACAGACCTGAGAGATCCTGGCTCCCACTAGAGGTGTTCCTACCGGCTGGAAGAAACAAAAAACTCAAGGCAAGCTGGGTGGAGGCCTCCTATTAAAGCTTTGGACATAGAGGCATTTTCTGTTGTGGGAGGGGCCATGATCTCTCTGGTGCTGTCTTGAAAGACGTTTTGGGAAAAAAACATTAACTGCCCTTCCTTATTTCCATTTACATAGTAATTATTAGTAATTTGCTACCAGCACCAGACAGAATTATATTTATAGCTGAGTACCAAAGCATGGCTAAGTCATGGAAAAAGAGAATGCTATAATTTTTTTTTGGAATTCCTTTATTTATTTTCAGAATGATGCATTTTAACAGACATAAACAAAAGACAGGGGTTATAATAAAAACAGAAATGGGAAACAAAGAGGGTTAACTGTTATGCATAGCAAGGTCAAATATTGAATCTCCCGGCTATGCACTCTGTAGTGTACATGACGAGACCTAGCTGTGTGATGAGGTTCCAGCGTGCCCTGCCGGGGAGGCTTCCAGACAGTAACCTTAATAACCAGGTACAAATAGTATAGCCATTAGGGCCATACAGTAATATACATACTCACAACTGTTCCGGAGGCATGCCTCCCGAGAACCAGCTGGGCCCAGCCATGGGACGTAACAACTTGGGTGATGCAAACTAGGATATTCACATTATCTGACTAAACCAGCCCATGACTGGGTACAAATTAGGGAAGGGAGAGCAGGGGTAACTGGGGGGGAGGCGGGAAGCGGGGCTCCCCAATGGGGGGAGAAGGGGAGGAGTGGGGGGGTAGGGGAGGGGTAGGGAGTTAGAGAGGTGGAAGGGTAGCAGGGTAGGGTGGTGGAAGAGTGAAAAAGAAAGGAAGGCGATGCCCCCCGACTGGGAAGCACACCGAGCCCTAAGGATCAGCCAGGCTGTGCAACCTCCTGGCTGCATCAGTATGCATCAGTATAAATGTAATGTTGCCATGGTCTCCAGGTCTCCCGAAAGGCCTCCTCCCTACCGTACAATGTAACAGTGAGATCCTCCATGTTTCTTAGTTCATTCACCTTGGCAAACCACAAGGACATCACCAGAGGCATCTCCGATCTCCAACACAGGGGGATGCATGCCTTGGCTGCATTTAAAAGCTGGAAGGTAAGGGAGGCTTTGTATTTCTTGACGGATCGCTTTGAGAGGTGCAGTAAGCAAGCCCCGGGGTCCCCCTCCAGTGTAACATCAGTCAGGTGCTTGATCGTGCGTGTCACCCCCAGACAAAAGGGTCCGATTTTGGGGCAATCCAAGAAGATATGTAGCATCGTTCCCTCCTCTATGTCACATCGCCAGCATAGACTGCATACCTGCAGGAAGAAGTGGTGCAGGGTAGTAGGCACTTTATACCATTGATTCATGAACTTATAGCAGGTCTCGAACTTGAGGATCTTCTCACTCTGTGGGTCAGTAAATCAGACTCCTAGATCCGCTTCCCACTTGAAGAGAAACGGGGGGGTAAACCCTTCTGCTGGTAGAATCAAGGAGAAGTAAATTAGAAATAGGCAGTGGAGTCGGGAGCAGGGGCATGACCGGATGTTGGAGTGAGAGGTGGTGTCAGCGATCTCTCCCTGGCCCGATGCCTCTGTGACCATCCGCACTAGCCTGGCTGATTAAGCCCAGCTGGAAGCGCTTTCTCCCGCTGTAGAGTTTAGGGCTTGTTCGGCTGCCTGGCTCCCTTCAACCCTGCCTGTATTTGCATATGCCGCCGGAACATCGACGCTGCTGCTTGGACAGTGGCGCCAGCTCCTCCTTCCCTTGGAGCGGCGAGAAGCGCGTGGGACACCGGCCGTGCTTGAGAGGGTTGTCGGGGCAACGGCTCCGACGCTAGCGGCGAGGACGGTGCTCACCAACAGCAGAAGAAGCGACCATTGGGAACGTCCCTGCACTGCCCAGGTAGTCCGGCAGCACTAAGGTATTGAGTACTTTGACCATCTAAGAGGCGGATTGTTTTTCCTCTCCCTCTGGGGGCTGAATTGCTGCCTGAAGTAGAGGGGTTGACGTTCAGGCAGCCTAACTTGTGATTAAAAGGAGGTTTATCCCTGTGGGGGAGAGGGACACCCTGCTGGTTGGAGCTGGGATGTGTAATTAAAACAAATGCTGATTTATGGCAGAGAAAACAACAACTTGATAACGCTGAACTACCTGTCACATCAGGCTGGGTGCTAGTCCTAGTAGTAGCTGAACACTAGAAAGACATTATTGGGACTGTGTTAATATTTGATCTGAGTAAAGGAAGGGAAAGGTCAACTTGATGAGCTGCTAAAACCCCATAATTGTTCTCCCCTGGATTATATAATAAGCAATGACTAGAAAAAAGGGAGAGGAGCTGCAGCAGCAAGAGAACACTAGCTCTCAAACGACTCGTACATCAAAAGAAAAGGGGAACCAGGCAGCAGCAGCCAAGTTGGAAAAATTTGCGCACCCCTCTACCTCATCACCATCTAAAAGCATCCTCCAACAGCAGGAGAAATCTCATGTGGGGGGCTCTGGGGATAGGAAGAGTCTAGGAAAAGGACCGACGGTAATACACACAACAAAAACTGCGAGCAGTAAAAGCTCTGCGGGTAAACCCTCAGGAATGGCAACTAGTAATGTCGCTGAGCAAAACACATCATCAACAGTGGAGCCTACATTGAAAGATGTTCTATGCGCTGTTAATTCCTGTAAAGCCTCCCTAAGTGATTTGTGTGACCAGCTATAGGGGTTAAAGGAAGAGCTAATTACAGTAAGCCAAGAACTGCAAAGGACTGTTGTTAGAACAACTACATTAGAGGAGAGGATGAGTCAGGTTGAGGATGATTTGACCCCATTGAAGCAAGAGCTTAAAGCAATGAAAACGCAGATTGATCTGCATAAAGTCAAAATAGAGGAAATGGAAAATAGGTTTCGCAGGAACAACGTGCGGGTGGTGGGCCTATCGGAGCGGAGTGAGGGTCCCCACCCCGAAGAGTTCATGGAGAAGTGGCTTAGGGGAATATTCGGGACGGAAACCTTTTCTCACCTCTTTTCTATTGAAAGAGCCCACAGAGTGCCAACTAGGGCCCCACCATCAGGGGGATATCCCATATCAATAATTATGAAATTTTTTAACTACAGAGACAAGGTAACATTGATGCACAGGGCTAGAGAGAATTGGGATATTCTGCACAACGGGGCAAAAATTTTATTTTTCCCCGACTACTCTCCAGACCTGCAGAAACGAAGGGCCGAATTTAGGGACATTAAGCGCAAACGACGGGACTATAAAATTGAATATGCCCTGTTGTATCCGGCACGTTTGCGCATTACCGCCCTAGGGGCTACTCATTTCTTTGACACAACGACAGGGGCAACAAAATGGCTCGAAGATAACAAAATGAACCTGCAGAGCTAGGGGTTATATAAGGCTGGTTGAATTATTATGTTTTTTTTTTTTAGCGGATGGCACGGGGGAGGGGGGGCAGGGGAGGGGTGTGTCTGATGAAAGCACGGATGAAGGATGTGGTTTCACTAGGTATATATGCTTTAAGTATCGTTTTGGTGTTTTGGAATTGGGCCGGGGGAGGGGGGGAGGAGTTTGGAAGTGCGTCACAAAGCACTTGGTCAGTATATGAGTAGGGAGTCTTTTCTTGAATGGTTGGGAGGCAGAAAAAAGGTCACAAGCACAGCCTTCAGGGCTAGCCTAGTTAGGCAGGAGGGGGGAACACGAAAAGGGGTGGGGAAAAGGGGGAGGGGTCAGGTAAAAGTTGGGGGGGGAGGGGGGCAGGTCAAATAGAGGGTGGAGGGGAGGGGGGTTCACAATAAATTATAGGGCCAGATACTGGGGTGAACAAAAGGCACACGTATCTAGGAGGAGGGGGTTCACAAAAATAAAGCATATTTGCATATGTTGTTTACGCTTGCAATTAAATAACACTAGAGGAGGGGGTGGAGTGGTCCCTGGACGCAGGGGCCCTTGCCCCTTCACCCTTGCTATTTTTATTTTTATTTTTTATTACAATCACAGAGATGATGGCAAGTTTTATAGACACAATTGCACAAATGAATTGCCCCTACTTTTTGGGTGGCCAATTTTTTTTTTTTTTGTAGATGCCTTTTAAAACTTTAAAATAGGTTCTTGGAATATTAGGGGTATGAGTGACCCTGCTAAGAGGGCAGCTGTGTTTTCGGTGATGGAAAATGATGGTGTTGAACTGGCTTGTCTGCAGGAAACTCACCTCACTAACGAGACTAAATTACATGTTCGGAGTAACAAATTTCAAGAACAGTACCACTCGGTTCATACCTCTTATTCAAGAGGGGTGAGTATCTTGGTGAGGAGAGGTATTTCATTTTCCTGCAGAGAAGCCAGGATAGACACGTTGGGAAGGTATGTTTTTCTGAGCTGCGTTGTGGAAAATAAACCTCTGGTGATAGCAAATGTTTATATCCCTCCTCCGTTCAAAACAGAGATCATGCTGGATCTGTTGGAGTTTGTGAATAGCATGGTGGATATTCCTATAATAGTGGTGGGCGACTTTAATGCAGTCCTAGATAGCAGCATGGATCGGTTTCCGCCCGTGGCCCGCGCGGAAAGGGTATCAGAGGGGCGACTAGGCCAACTTCTTGAAGAGATTGGATGGTGCGATCTGTGGAGATCTCATAATCCAAACATTTGGCAGTATTCATGCTACTCAGGGTCATATTCTACTCTCTCGCGCATAGGTATGGCAGTGGGTAACAGTGAAGCCCTGCGATTAACAGGAAACAGAGTATAGACCGAGGGGAATATCGGTCCACTCACCCATGACCTTGACCCTAAATCTAAGCATCAGATCTAGTCAGAAAAGGTGGACAATAAACCCACTATGGCTGGACCTGATTAGTAGCCCAGCAGAAATAGCCTCCAAGTTAAAAGAGTTTGTAACATTCAATTCAGGTACAGCACCAGTAGGGGTAGTGTGGGATACCCTAAAAGCATACCTTAGGGGACTACTACACCAGCAGGTTGCTATAGTAAAAAAAACATCAAGGGACTGGGAGGTGAGGGCTAGTAGGGAAGCTATGGAAGCAGAAGCACAATATGTGTTAGATCCAACCCCGGAAAAACAGGAGATCTGGCTCAACAAACAACAAGAGTATAAAGAAGTAATCAATAGAAGAGCAGAGAACAAGAGACTTTTCCAGAAACAAAATTATTTTGGTGAGGGAGAGAAAGTAGGCCGGATGCTTGCCCTCTTGACTAGGTCTAATTTATTCTCACCGGCCATTTCCTCAATTAAGACATCGGCTGGAAATATTACATCTGACCCCCCCGTCGAGGTCCTAGAAACTTTCTCTATATTTTATAGAGACCTGTACAGATCCCGCCAGGATTTGAACTGGCGCGAGATGGACAGGTTCTTAGAAGGGGTAGACCTGCCCGTACTCTCGGAGAGAGATAGAAGTGAGGTGGATTCCCCTCTAGCCTTGGAGGAGCTACAAAAGGCAGTCGCGGAGTTGTCAGGCCAGAAATCTCCGGGCCCGGATGGGCTGCCACTGGAGATTTATAGGAAATATGGGGAGATTCTGCTCCCGGAGCTCCTAAAAGTGCTAGAGCAGACGACCAGGGACGGCAGGCTGCCCTTATCAATGTCAGAGGCCGATATAGTAGTGATCCCAAAGCAGGGGAAAGACAAATCGGAAGTTTATTCATACAGACCGATATCACTGCTGTGCACAGATGTCAAGATTATTGCAAGGGTGCTGGCATCCAGACTAAATAAATGTATTGCTAAACTTGTGCACCCGGACCAATCGGGGTTTATCCCCGGTCGGTCCACTAGCATAAATATTAGAAGAGCTTATCTGAACCTTCAGGTACCAACAGACAATGCGGGATCCAGAGCTATATTGTCTTTGGATGCTGCCAAGGCCTTCGATAGCCTGGAGTGGGAATATCTCTGGAGGGTGCTAGAGAAGTTTGGATTCGGCCCTGTATTTATTAGCTGGTTAAAAATCTTATATAACCACCCAAGGGCAAGGCTCAAGATAAATGGTGAATACTCGGAAAGTTTTCCCCTCAAAAGAGGGACAAGACAGGGATGCCCCTTATCTCCTTTGCTGTTTGTTTTGGCCATGGGACCATTGGCGGGAGCAGTGAGATCATCAACGGAAATACAGGGATTTCAAAGAAAAGGGAGAGAAGAGAGAATAGCGCTTTTTGCAGATGATGTTATATTTTTCCTAGGGGACACGACCTCCTCGCTGGAGAAAGTGATGCATTTGATAGAGGACTTTGGAAAGTTCTCGGGATTAGTTATTAATTGGGAGAAGTCATCGCTCCTACCGCTTGACTTATTGGCTAACCCTACCTCGATGTGTTTGCCTCATCTGAAGGTTACGGGGAAAATGAAATATCTTGGTGTTGTGCTGTCCAAGGACCCCGGTATGTTTATTGAGGACAACTTGATTCCTCTCTTATCAAAATTCAAGAGAAAATGTGATATTTGGAGCAGACTCCCTTTGTCTGTGGCGGGCCGAGCCAATTTGATAAAAATGGTTTTGATGCCGCAGTTGCTATACCTACTTCACAACTCCCCAGTTTGGATTGGAGAGAAGTGGTTTCAAAAGATTCAATCCCTTTTTAGGGAATTAATATGGAAAAAAGGGCAGGCCAGGATTGGCCTACAAAAACTGCAGCGCCCTGACACGGAGGGGGGACTAGGGGTTCCTCAACCATTTATTTATTATCTGGCAGCCCAGTTACAACAATTGGGTGGATGTGCCCCTGAGAGAGGGGGAGGTAACAACGTCAAAATTATCCTACAGGGGAATCCACAAAGCTCATTAGTGGGAGCACTGGAGGCAGACTCGCTGCAAGGAGAAATCCCGACATTTAAAATGATCACCAGGGTCTGGCAGGCAGCTAAGAAAATAATGGGGTATAAAGGAATATCAGAATACGCGCCAATGTGGAATAATAAGCAATTGCACGAACTATTAACAGTCGATAGGAATAGGATGTGGGAAAGTTGTGGGGTAAGCCGGCTGATTACAATTATATGAAGGGGACACTCTGAAATCCTTTGAGGATCTAAGACACGAGTACGGGATACCAAACCAGGTATTCTATAGTTACCTACAGATTAGGCATGCCTTGAGCAAGCAGTTTAGCAGACAACCCCCAATATGGTGTAGGACCCCACTACTACAAATAATAATTAAATCAGAGACCACCAAGGGTTTAATTACAGAGATATACACTCAACTAACAAAGAGGAAATACGAAGGCAGGCCTATCAGGGGGAAGGGGTAGATGGTCGGCTGATGTGGGGGAGATAACGGACGAACAGTGGGAGAGGATTCTTGAATTTGGATCAGAGGTGTCGGTCTCTCCCTCACAGATCCTACTACACACCAAAAAAGCTGTTTATGTTCGGCCGTAGAACCAACGATGAGTGCCCTAGATGTAGAGGAACAGGCGACCTAATTCACATGGTCTGGAGGTGCCCAAAATTAGTCAGGTACTGGACCGAGATTCTAAAGAAAATAAATGCCACGTTTAGAGTGGACCTAGAACCCGATCCTAAGATTTGTGTGCTGGGCTACGTCAGCAGTGGGCTGAGGGATAGGAGTACAGCCGTAGCGATAGCAAGATGCTTGTTTCAAGCTAGAAAATTAATAGCACAAGCCTGGCAATCAAGAACACCCCCAACCCCGGAAGTTTGGGTCGGAACGGTCAACTCTACAATATGGAGCGAAAGGACATTTTACACAAGGCTAGGTAACTACAACGCGTTTGTGAAACTATGGAACCCGTGGGTCCAAGCAATGCCATGCTCCTTACCAGTGTTACTTTAGTGCTGAGGGAAATTGTCTTTCTATCAGGGCAGCGATGCTGTACCAGGCATAGCCTAGAGATTTGAAGCCGAGAATAAGGAAAATAACAATAGCTTGATATAAGGTGTGCCTCAGAATAATTAGGGTGGGTCACTGGGGGGTGGGGCTTACTAGATTAAAAAGCAACAAAATACAGCCATGTATTGAAATAGTAAGAGATTGCGTGGCCGGCTGGCCGGGACGTATACAGCGGGTGTTTTCTTTTTATGTTACACTTTTGCATAATTGTAATCACTTATATACTGAATGTACAAAGAGAAAAGTCTGAAAGGCCACAATGATGTGACTCGGCAAGAGACAAATATGACCATCAATCTGAAAAGATGTCTCTGGATCAAGGCAACTGAAGTGACCAGGAAAGGAAAAGGGAACAGAAAGAAAAAAGGGAATGAGAAAAAGGAGAGAAATAGGCAGTGGCAGATTCGTTCTAGTTCCTTGAGCGGACGTGAGATACCCGGAGTCCGCAAGCACCGGCGTAGGAGGTTACGTAACTGGAGACCGCTCCAGAAGTCCAGAGGGGGGACTGTAGCAGACACCCCTGCTTCTGCTAAGAGTTGACCGTCTGGCCCCAGAAAGTCATGAAGGCAAAGCCGTCTACCCGCAGTCAGATGCCCAAAAGTGGGATTCATACGGCTGGGTGGAAAGTCTGGTTTTCCCAAGACTGGCACCATAGGGGATGGTATTGGGGATATTGAAGAGTGTCGGAAGGCATCTCTGGTCACCTGTAATGTGCTGCCTAATGTAGGATGGCTGGTGACTTCCCTCGGCAAGGGGGTGGTGATCCATGGCCAGCCTTTGGCCATTTCAGTTCCATGGTCACCCACTGTTTTGCCTCTGTATGGCAATGCCTGTAGACCACTCTGGTGATATGCGCTGCCCTGTAGTAGGCTTTCATATTCAGGAGACCAACCCCACCCCCTATGCTTTGCAAGGTGAAGAACTTGCAGTCTAAGACGCGGTCAATGGTGCGACCAGACAAAGGACGGTCATCTTAATGGCATTACACCATCCAAACCACGTTAGAGTAAGAGAATGCCAGTGGAGGTGGTTTGTTTTAAGACATAGGAGTAATGGGGTGAAGTTCGCCTGAAACAGGTCAGTAGGGTCAGGAGTAAAATCGACTCCCAGAATAGTGTTGTTCGCCCAGCGTAGATGGTACTCCGAGCGCAGACGTCGGACAGTGTCTCTGCCCTCTGTAATGTTGAGGAGGATTTGGGTAGATTGATTTGAAATAGAGAGAGGGCCCCATACTCCTGTAGGGAGTGCAGTAGGTTTGGGAGTGAGGTGAGTGGGTCTGTTAGGAAGAAAATTAGGTCATCCGCAAAGGTGGCTACTTTGTGGGACCCAGAAGACTTTTGATAACCCATAATGCCAGAGTTTGCTCTTATTCTGCATAGGAAAGGCTCCAGTGCGAGTATGAAGATCAGCGGAGACAGGGGGCAGCCTTGCCGCATGCCGTTGCGAATGTTAAAGTAGCTGGACCTCGTCTCATTGACTTTAACCGCTGCTGTGGGGTGGGAGTAGAGCGATAGGATCCAGCTTAGCATAGATGATCGAAGTCTGATGTGTTCCAAAGTGGCCGGTATAAAGGACTAGTCAACACGATCGAAAGCTTTCTTCCGCGTTGGTGGACAGCAGAAGAAGAGGTTGCCCCGATGTCTTGACCACATGGATTAGATTCACCACCCTGATGGTGTTGTCACGGGGCTCCCGTTGTGGCGCGAGACTCGCTTGGTCCCTATGGATTAGGCTAGGTATATGCAAGAGCAGCCTATTAGCCAGTATCTTAGCAAATAATTTAAGGTCAGCGTTCAAGAGAGCTATCGGGTGGTAGCTCCCACACCGTAGTGGGTCTTTTCCCTCCTTCGGGATAAGGGATATGTAGGCTCTCAAAGTGTATATCAGGAAGGAGTTGCCTTCCGTGATCGAGTTGAGGAGGGCAGATACCAAAGGCCAAAATGGTGTCTCAAAGAAGACTTTGCAGTAAGTCGGAGTGAAGCCGTCGGGGCCGGGGGCCTTCTTTGGTTTCGAATTTGCTAGCGCCACTCCCAGTTCCGCTGTTGTAATAGGCCTATTGGGAGGTGGTTAGAGCGTGAGGGGTTGCTTTAAAACCAAGCAATTGTAGGTCAACAGGAAAACGGTAACAAAAGAAACATTATGTTAGGAGATGAAAGAGATATGGGCAATGAGAACCATATAAAGGATAACATAAGAGCCAACATATTAATATCTAAGAACAACAATTGACAACCGGGATTTATGCAGTAAAAAATGAGGTCTAACATCCGGAACCGTACAGCAATGATGCGCCGGGGGGGATCCACCGGGCAATGGGGCTCTGTGCGCGCAGCACACACCCGCGCAATGCACGCACAAAGCCCCAGCACCCCCCCCCATGCATGTATGAATATATGTTGTATTAAGGAGATAAGAAATATGGTTAAGAGTATGCGGGCTAGTCCAGCTACAGTAATAACATAACATCAGCTAGATAGAAACATTTGTGCTGGACAGGCCCCACTACCTCCTTAAGATTTAAGGGTCATCTTCCATTGCCTACCAAGAGGGGAGGGAGTAGGTTTCAATGGACACCAAGACGGCCCTAAGGGTGGGGGCTTTCTAAAGAACAGCCGGACATGCCCATTGTAGCAATGGTCAAACTGAACTAAGGCCCATGATTCCAGGGTGGGGAGCCTGTCCGCCGGTCCCCAGCCTGCACAACTATCCTCTCGTAGCATGCGAAAGGGACTGCATGCAGGGGGGAGGCGGCATACGAACAGTGGGAGACAACTAACTGTGGCCCAGTGCCTTAGACTAAGGCAAAATCCCCCCCAGTCCACAAAGGAAACCCCCCGTGCAAGAATCTGTATTAGGTATGCCTCTATTGGGAGCATGCTGGGACAGTCATCCAAGTGGCCCTCAGAGTTAGCGTAAATGTATCCCAGCGTCAGCCATGGTCCAGAGAGCTGCCATTTCTGTTCCGATAGGGACCAGTTAAATAGATACTGCACAGTCTTACCAGTCAGTGGATTAGAGGCAGGAGTCAAGCCTAGGAAGATGTTGGATGAGCTCTGGCAACCTCGTGACTCGAGGCACGGGAGCGCGATCGTCTGATCAGTTGCTGTCTGGGCAAAGGTGGGCCAGGCGTCTCCTGAGAGAGCAAGAAATCAAACCAGTTAGGGACAATGACAGCTGGCTTGGCAATAAAACTGTGATCCCTGCTTCCTCACGATTAGGTAGAAGGGGTGGCACCATCGGTAAGTAGCTTCAGCTTCCCGTATCACCTCCAGAAGAGGGCACAGAAGTCCTCGCATGACTCGGGTTTGCCTGGAGATATCAGGGAAGATCCGTATGGAGGCTCCATCAAAGTCAATCAGGCCCCTTTCCCAGGCCAAGCGAAGGATCTCTTCCTTTATGGTAAAAAAGTGCACCCTGCAGACAACATCACGTGGGAGATCCACGTTGGCAGAGCCCCGTGGTGCTGAGGGTGGGGCCCTAGGGCCCGGTATTTGGTGGACTCTATCCAGTTCCAACTCAGAGGTAGGAGGCTTACCCAGGACCTGGTTTAGGATAGCTACAACAGTGGTGCGGAGATCTGGACCCATGGTGGCCTCGGAGGCGCAGATTGTTCCGCCTGCTTCTGTTTTTGCCATCGTTGAGCCATAATTGGACATCGACAAGATGGCGGCTGAAGGCCCAGTGCTCTGTCTCTAAGGTAGTAATGCGGGCATCAGTGGTGGTGGTGGGGGATTCAAGAACCGTCACCCTCTCATCCACTGTGTCTATATGCTGTGGCAGATTGTGCAGCTCCTGTGTAAGAGCATTCACGATTGAGGCTGCCATGGCATGTAAATCTTGCTTCGTGGGCAGACCTGATACTATGTCCCTTAGGGATCCCTCTGTGTGGTCACTTGTGCCCCCCGCATTATCTGTGCTTAGCTGTGAGTAAGTGTGGAGGAAGGCAGGGGACTGTATGGGAGAAGGTGCCCTGTGAGTGAGAGGAGGAAAACCCACCTCCGCAGCGGCAGCTCCTGCCTGTGTGTTTTTCTTACTTGGAGCTGCGGTGCTCGCCGCAGGAACTCGTGGCGGCGCCATCTTGGTCCGTGGAGCCGGAGAGGATCTGGGGTGCTGCCGCAGGAAGTAATGCGTAATTTCGGGTCCCCTCTGTTCCCCGGTGACCGGCAGGTGTTGGTGGTCCCCAGGCATGTGAAAACGGCTCGTCTGGTCCATTCAGCGGGTAATGCTCAGCCCGTTCTCATGCAGAGCTCCTGCAGGTGCGTACTCATGCTCTCATGCTCAAGCCGCGCCCCCTAATGAATGCTATAGATTTTAACATGCTTGTATTGGAACCAACTGGTGAAAACTACAGCTATGGCAAAAACCATGTTCAGTGGATATGAACTGGCTGCATATGTTGGTTTGCCATTCTTGAGCTCATCTCTAACTATTTTCTGGTAATCGTTTTTCCTTTTTTTTTTCTTTTTACTTGACTTTTCAGCATATTTTAGGTTTTAAACAACAGGAGATAAAAAAAGATTTGCAATCATAAAATGCAAATAAAATATCACCTAAATTCAAGCAATTTTGCACATAAGCTTAAATCAGGCAGAGGCCTCATAAATTTGAATAATAACTACAGCCCATAACAAGAATACATCAAATTTCAGCAAATAGTTTTAAAACTCAACAGCCCCCCCCCCCCAGCATTAAATCAAACTATATATAATTATAAAGTAGAGCAGATAACCTTGCATAATCCAGAAATGTTCTATCTATGTAGAGATTTAAAGAGTAACTCCACTTTTGTTGAGTAAAAAAACAGTCCCCTCCGGTTGATCTATGCACATTGCAAGTATTTTAACAAACTTTGTTGCAGATTTCTACCTTTTGTTATTCTGAAGAAATCCATGTGCATTTGCCTGTGTTCATGTGGGAAAATTAATCTAAATGGGAGTGGTTTCATAATTATAAACCAGCTGCTGCACCTGAAGTGCACTAAATGAGGAAAGCTACTGGGCCTGCATCCCTTTAGACCCCTTTCACACTGGAGGCATTTTTCAGGTGCTTTAGTGCTAAAAATAGCATATGTAAAGCTCCTGAAAAAAGCCTCAGCTGCAATCCCAGTGTGAAAGCCTGAATGCTTTCACACTGGGGCGTGCACTGGCAGGACGTCAAAAAAAGTCCTGCAAGCAGCTTCTTTGAAGCGCTGTAGGAGCGGTGAATACACAGCTCCTAAAGCGCCCCTGCCCATTGAAATCAATAGTGCAGTGCCGCCAAACCGTCGCTGCAGCGGTGCATTTCAGGCGGTTTTAACCCTTTTTTGGCTGCTAGCTGGGGTTAAAAGCGCCCGTCTAGCGGCCGAAAAGCGCTGCAAAAACAACGCCTGGGCGCTGACAGTGTGAAAGTGCCCTTAGATGTGATTTCCTATTGGGAGTACCTCACCAAAAAATACAATTTTTATTGCAGGGGGTGTCTGAAATCTGACTTGTATCTTAGTGCAGACTTCTGGGGAAATTAGTGAGCCAATCAGACAAACAGCAAATTACATATCTGGGGGGCGTTCTGTACACATTCTGCTTACAGAACACCTCCAGGTAGCCATTTTGCATTTTACAGAAAATTATAGAGCTGCAGATTGAAGAGAGAATTTTTAATAACATTCAATTACAATATGACTTGTGTCGCAATTGTATACGCTATATTATTTTTTCTTTATTTGCCATTTTTTTCCCCACAAAAGTGGAGTTACCCTTTAAACATATTAACTATGGATGACCTATAGTACTGTTGAAAACAGATCTCTTCCAACATCAAGTGTGGGTATAGAAAAAAGTATTCGTCAAATGTGATAAAAAGAGACCACAATGAAACCATATCCTTAGTAAGTATATCCTTATGTATCGTAAGTATATCCTTAAGTATGTATAGCCTTTTGTAAGAAATATTTCTAACAGTAGGTAAATATAATAAAGATTTTTATAACAGCTTACCTGTAAAATCCTATTCTTGGAGTACATCACAGGACACAGAGCACCATAGTAATAACTATATGGGTTAAGGCCACCTTTAGGTGAATGGACACTTGTATAACCAAAAAGGAAACAAGAAGTGTCCCTCCCTATATAACCTCTCCCATACCGGGAGTATCTCAGTTTTTGAAGCAAAGCAATATATACACATATCCCAATAAGAGGGGAGGGACCTTTGTGTCCCGTGATGTCCAAGAAAAGGATTTTACAGGTAAGCCGTTATAAAAATCCTATTTTCTTTATCGTACAACACAGAGCACCATAGTAATAACTATATGGGATGTCCCAAAGCAATGCCACCTGAGGGGAGGGAGACAAAGCAAATAGTCGTCGCCAGGTGTGAGGACCTATACTGCTGCCTGCAGCACACTGCACCCAAAGGTGGTGTCCTCCGGCAATCTTACATCCATTTGATAGAATCTCGTGAATGTATGTACTGACGACCAAGTAGCGGCCTTGCAAACCTGAGCCACATAGGCTTGATGATGCACTGCCCATGAAGCACTAACTGCCCTGGTAGAGTGCGCTTTAATCTTAAAAGGGAGGAACCCTTCTTTTCAGGCCATAAGCTTGACTAATCATCTGACAAATCCACTTAGCAACAGTAGATTTCGATGCTGCCTGACCCTTTCTAGGGCCTTCCGACAACACAAAACATCAGTTCTCTGTATCTGAGCAGTCGCTTACAGATAGGCTTTAAGTGCTCTCACTACATCAAGAGAATGTAACAATTTTTCTTCTACAGAACGAGTTCTGGGAAAAAGGTAGGAAAGGAAACATCTTGATTCAGATGAAAACCAGACACTACCTTTGGCAAAAAAGGTTGGGTGCAGACGCAGCACCACCTTATCCTTGTGAATGATTAAGTGTGGCTCTTTACAGGAGAAAGCAGCCAATTCTGATACTCTTCTTGCAGAGGTTTTTACAACTAGGAATACCAATTTCCTTGTCAAAAGGATCAAAGGAATATTCCATATAGGTTCAAAGGGTTATCTTTGCAACACCGACAAAACCAGATTCAAATCCCATGGGCACAAGGGTATTCTAACTGGCGGAGTTATCCGAGTTACCCCTTGTAGGAATGCCCAGACTAAAGAATGCAAAGCAAGCTGCCTTTGGAAAAAAAACACTGCCAAGGCCGAAATCTGACCCTTGATTGTACTCAAGGCCAGCTTCATTTCTACTCCTAATTGTGGAAAGGCCAGAATTCTTCCTATGACATACTTACGGAGAATGCCAACTCTTGGTTTCGCACCAAGTGACATAGGCCATCCAGACCCTGTAATAAATGGTCCTGGATGCCGGCTTTCTGGCATTAATCAGGGTGGTTACTACTGAACCTGAAAGCCCCTGATTTTTAGAATGTGGGCTTCAATAGCCACACCGTTAAATTCAGCATTTGTAAAGCAGGATGGAATACCGGTCCCTACGACAGCAGGTCCGGACGAGGTGGAAGAGTCAAAGATTCCCTTACTGCCATTCTCACAATCCCTCACAATTTCTTACTGGCTGTAAGGATGATTAGATTGAGAATCCAACCCAGGTGTCTCAGATAACTGACTGTTCTGGACACCCCTCTATTTAACCCTGCTATTGACTGATCTACCAGTAGCAGGTCATCTAGGTATGCTATGACTGCTATACCCTGGCCCCTTAGTCTTGCTAGTACTGGGGCTAACACTTTTGTAAACAGTCGGGGAGCGGTGGCTAACCTGAAAAGGCAAGGCCACGAACTGAAAGTGGCGCTGCTCTACCGCAAAAACTTCTGGTGAGCGGGAAATATTGGCACATGTAGATACGCATCCTTGATATCTATGGATGCTAGAACCTCTCCTCCTCGTAGGGTGGAAACAACTGACCGAATCTACTCCATTCGAAAGGAGCGGATGTTTAGGAAGTGATTCAGATTCCTGAGATCTAGAATGGGTCCGACATCTCCATTTGGTTTTGGTACCATAAAGAGGTTTGAATAAAACCCCATGTCCCCTTCTTCTGAAGGAACCTCTATTATCACTCCCTGACAGTAATCGGTCCAGTGCCAGAAATAAGGACTTTCTTTACTTGGTCCTTGGGAACGTTTGATTTTTGAAAACGCGATGGTGGAAACTCTTGGAACTCTAGTTTGTGGCCTAGGGCTACTACAGAGAGGACCCACTTGTCTTGGATTTCCTCTTGCCAAGTTTCTGAAAACCACCGCAGTCTTCCCCCCACTCAACTGAGCGGGGGCGCCCCTTCACAAGGAAGCCTTGGGACTCTGTTTTGTGGACTTCTAACTCCAGGGCTTTTTGTAGCCCTGTGTCTGGTTATGAGGCTTACCTTTTGCCCCTGACAGTGGAGGTCATCGATACTGCCTGGAGGCTGTTGCCCCAGGCATAAGAGGGGAAGTCTTGAAAGAAGGCCGTCTATTTTTTTTTTTTTTTATCATTAAAGAATTTTTATTGAAATTTCAATACAAATAACAGAAAAATTACAGGCAGCTGGTTTTGGTATATAACAATCAGGTACAGCAGTAAAACATTTACATCCTAATCTCAATCAAAGTAATGGACAATAGTCATACAAATGATCAATTAAAGCATACATAAACAGTATAGTAATACTCCTGTTTACCCCATTGGGTGTCTATTCTTTTTCTTAACCGGCAGAAGGGTACTCTTACTTCCAGAAATCTTTTGGATATACTTTCAAATTCAAATCTTCCCCAAACAACCTTTCTCCATGAAAGGGAAATCTAGCTAAGAGCTTCTTGCATGGTAACTTGGCTGACCAATTTTTAAGCCACAGGGTCCTGCACATATGTATCAACATAAGCACAAGGCGAGACGCCTGTTGGATGGAATCCTTGATAGCGTCCACTGCAAAGTATAGGGCCCTAGGTAGCTTAGCTAAACTTTGGGCCTCAACAGCTTGAGCAAGAACTTTAATAACCTGCTTGAGTTCAGAAGAAATCCTCAGAAAAGGAGTCACCTGAACCTCCTTCCCTCAAAATGTACCCCACTATCATCCATTGTTGTTCCAAAACGGGAAGGGCAAGGGCAGGAGAAGGGGACCTGCTGCGTTTTCTCACCTCCTGGAAGGATGACGCGAACAAATCGGCTATTTTTCCCTCCAAACCAGCCAGAGCCAAAGCTAAAATCGTCCTTAGTGACGAATGCAGAAGCTGACATGTTTGGGGTAGCCACCATGCCTGTGAAACAAGATGGCTCAGATTCGCCAGATGTTCTAGGTCCTTCAGGGAGGATGGAACTGTGGCCACAGGCTCTGACCGCAGCGACTTTGCACTCAACCCTGATGAATGCCCCTCCTACGGGCAGACATAGTCCTAAGCACAAAAAAATCAGAGGTACTAAACAAAATGCATTTACTGGCGAGCTTTAGTCTAGCAGTTTACATAATTTGCTGCTATAATGCTCAGTTTCAATGCTGAGTAAACTAGCCTCTTGGAAATGCCTGTATCCACACACCCATAAGCTTACATGCCCTTGTGCGTTCTGTGTCTGTCAGCCAACCAGACACTCCATGAGTGTAAAGCTTTTAAGCAGTGAGCCCTGCACCTGTGCCGTGTCTTACGTGCATGCCGCTCCACGTGCACGCTGGCGGTGTTTAAGCCATGCCCTTGTGGACTTAGGCCCCGCCCCCCACTTTTTTTAAATGATCCCTTTCCCTCGCTCTGCAGAGGTAGCCGGCCCTGTAGTGAGGGCGGATCGAGGGGGGGGTGTTCTTCAGTAGGGGGGAACCTGACCTTTCTGTTGGTGGATGGTCCCCCCAAACCCCTATTGATGCTGTCACAGGAAGCCTTTGCTAACACTTGAGCACATCACAGGGGAAGCATGGAATGCTGGAAGCCAGGTATGTAGCTTTTACACCATCTAGTGGCAAAACACAGGCAGGGCATCGCATAGTCATACCAGAAAGATCAAGTGAATCATATATTATTATATATATATATATATATATATATATATACATACATATATATATATATATATATATATATATATATATACACACATATATATATATATATATATATATATATACACACACATACACATACATACATATACACATATACATACACACAAACACATTCCCTGTCTTTCAGACTTACCTGATCCCGCTGCAGGACTGCTGGAAAATATCACAGACAGATCCAGCCTTCACCCATCACGGCGGGCTGCGACATGCCAGACCTTCAAGGAGCGGATCCCCTTTCACAGGTCCAGCTCTCAAAAAAGAAGCTTTACAGGCAAAAACCTTGTTTCTTCTTGTACGAGGCCAGGGTACCATCCATTTGGCTTTCAAGCACTTTAGATGAATCCATTTGCACAGACCCTTGATCCCGTCAGGGATTAGTTAAAGGAGCTCTCTTAGCACTTCATCAATCGTGACCAACACCTTAGACACTGGCGAAAAAAACGAGATACTCCCGGTATGGGAGGGGTTATACAGGGAGGGGCACTTCCTGTTTCCTTTTTGGTTATACCAGTGTTCATTCACCTAAAGGTGGCCTATAACCCATATAGTTATTACTATGGTTCTCTGTGTCCCGTGATGTACAATAAAGAAACTTATATTTGGAGACAGTAGAGAACGCTACATACAAGTCTGCATTACTTTCTGCAACAGCACTATAGTTCATCTGGAAATATGCTTTTTGTATATATTATTGCTGGATTATGCCTTTTTTTTTGCATCATTCTCTGGTCTGCTTATTTTCTTGATATTGGGGATTGGGTAAGCGGCCAGCCTGTTGAGCTTTAAGACTGTTTACTGACATTTGATTACAAATGTCTTATTATACAAGACCAGTCACCGTACACAATGAGAGAGTCGCACACTGGATTACTACATAGATCTAGAACTAAATAAAGCATACCAAGATTTATGCAAGAATTTACATGACTCTTACAATATATGCTTATCCTACAGTTAACCCAAAGCATAACACCATGCTATCGTAATTAGCACTCAAAATTCCACAAAAGACCACATTTTATTACAGTCATATGGTATTGTTTGCAGCAATGGTGCATGATGATGAACCTTAACTGAAAATAATTTTTCTGTCTATTAGTGTATGGAATGAAGAGTCCAACTGCACAATTATCCAGGCGGATATAATGGATGACTGGGTGGACTGTTCCTTCACATGTGGTGTAGATTGCCATGGCCAGTCCAAATACCCCTGTCTTCAGATACTGGTGAACGTGTCTGCTTCTGGTCATGTTGCTGCCTTGCATTATAATGAAGAGGCTGTCCAGATAAACCCCAAGGTGAGTACATTGACATCTGCCCATGCTCACTGTTGCGTTTTTTTAACAGTACAGGATACACACATAAAACAGGATTCTGGATTACGACAATACAACACATCCTTTCATTAAACTTTTGCATACAAAGTTTTCAGAGAGTGCCAAAGTATATTACTGAATACTGACCAAAATTCCCCCTAGAAAAAATGCAATAAAAACCTTATGTATTTTCCAAAATGAAAACTAAAGCTGAACCCAAGGTACAAAAACTTTCATTTAAATATATTCCCTAAAGGTGAAGTTCATTTTACAAAAAAAATAAATGCACATATTTTTGCAGGAAAAAAAAGTGCATTTATTATTTTTTCCTGCAGCAGCCTGGAAGGCATTGCACCCATGATCAGTAGATCATGGGTACAACGTGGGCCCCTGCAGACATGTCCTCCAGCTTTCAGACCATACTCCTGTAGAGGCTTTCTGTTTAAAAGTCGGGGGATATGTCAGTGGACCATGAACACATCAGCGCCACTGCAATCCATTTAAAATACAAGTCCGTCTGCCACAGTGTCAGAGGGTACTTGTAGTGTATTCATTCAGAGAAATCTGTGAATGAATGATGTGGCTCTGTGGGTGGAGCCTCGCTGTTTTTAAAAAGTGACATCGGGTGTGGGGAGAAGAACCCTTGCCTGCTGTCACAGGGAGGGGGCAGGAGCTGTAATATGTTACGTGTTCCACCCTAAATAAGGATGGAACATGTAACATGTTCCAAAGGTAAACTTAGTCTTTAATAGCTGCAAAGGATATAAATACTTTTTTTTTTTTTTTTGTGCACCAAATGCCTTTTTTAATTGCAGTTATTAACTGCGGGCTGCCTTCAGATTTAGAGTAGGGGCCATATACAAGACCAGTCATTCTGCACAGGAGAGAGTGCATAATTGGCTGGTCTTTACTGCAGGAAGCTCCTACACAAAAGCAAAGTTTCACACTTTACTACTGCAGAGATCTGGAGGAAACTCTGAAAGAACACAGATTCAAGTAAAAAAGAATACACATCTTTCGTATTTAGTCAATATTTGTATATCCCAGAGTTCAGCTTTAAAACCTTTAAGTATACACACATGTGAAGAAACAGAATCTATGAATGGAGGACATGTGGTTGATTGATAGATCAGCCCCCTCCATTCATAGATTGTGCTTTTTTCATAGAAGCTGTAGTAACGGTTTCTAGGAATACAACTGATAGGAAGAGATCAGGCATAGTCAGGCTCTCTTGTAGAAGTGCCTTTCACAGTGGTTTTGTGAAAGGCATCTTCCCCTTCACTGTGTAAGATAGCAAAGCGGCCGGAGGGGCATCAGGGGAGGAGGATTTGAGTGAAAGGATAATTTCATAATATGTAGGCTGAAAGTAAGAGGACATAATAGGCAGCAAGTAAACACGTTACCCCTGAAGTTGATGTGTTGAAAGCAGAAAAAATTATAAGTGTCTAAGGATATGAATGACTTTTCCAAGGGCCAAATTGAAATAGCTTAACAACTGGGTCAGAGCAACTCCAACTACAGCTCATGTTGGATGTTCCCATTCTACAGTGGTTAGGACCTGCCTAAAGTGATCCAAAAAAGGTGAACCAGCGACAGGGTCATGGGCAGCCAAGGCTCATTGATACACAAGGGGAGCAAAGGCTGGTTTTGAAGTCTGATCCAATAGAAGAGCTAAAAAAAGTTAATGCTGGTTCTGATAGAAAGGTGTCAGAACACACAGCGCATCACGGTTTGTTGTGTATGGGGGCTGTGGAGCTGCAGACTGGTCTGGGTGCCCATGCTGACCCATGTCTACAGTGACAAGCACCTACAATGGGCATGTGATCATCAGAACCACAGAGCAATGAAAAAAGGTGACCTGGTTTAATGAATTTAATTTTCACATCATGTGGCTGGTCCGGTGTGTGTGTGTGTTGTTCACCTGGGGAAAGAGATGGCACCAAGATGCACTATGGGAAGAAGGCAAGCTGTCAGAGGCAGTGTGATGTTTTGGGAAATGATTTTGATGGGAAATTTTGGGTCCTGCCATTAATGTGGATGTTAGTTTGGAGCCCATGTCTCAAGGGTTCAGGGCGGTTTTGGTGACAAAAAGGGGACCTATTGAACATTAGGTGGGTGGTCATAATGTGATCGGGTGGGCCAACTCAATATTGAACCCAATAGACTAAGATTGGGATGCCATTAAAGTTCATGTGTGTGTAAAGGCAGATGTCCCAATACTTTTAACAATATAAGTGTATATTATATGGACCTCATTACTCTTAATCTCAGATTGTCTGTGTTTGAAAAATCTAGACACTGTAAACAGTGTCCATAATCTCAGTTTTCTAAAAACTGATCAGTACTAACAATCCTAATATTTCTTTTTTTTTTCATGAAGTGCTTTTATGTTCCAAAGTGCCAACGAGATAAGAATGATCTACTGGATGGTGTTCTAGATGTGAAACAGTACTTCGAACGCAAGAATGACACCCCGTTTGCATGCTTTCATCGACATGACAGTAAACCAGAAGATGTCATATTGATTAAAAAGTACGACCGATCAGTAGTGTTTCATTGCCTTTTTTGGCCAACTCTTATGCTTGTTGGTGGAGCATCCATAGTAGGCATGGTAAAACTGACTCAACATTTGTCTCTTATGTGTATGGTCTACTGCAGTCCAGCAAAAGAGGAAACTGGCAATGTAACCCCTCGACCAGACTCTCAGCAGAGTAGAACTAAAAAGGATGAAAAGACTTTGAGATGGAGATTAAATTCCCAAAGTATGACTCGAGCTTCATTTAGTTAACTTAGAGATTTACAAGATCATCATGTCAAAGGTCTTTTTGCTTGTCAAATAGAAGTGTAGCATAGAACTAAAGTGCACAGCCTATTGATTGGGACCCAAAACCAGCACATTTCTTTCATAATTGCAAAACATTGGTACCAAAAATGGGCTCCATATTAAAAGAAAAAGGCTAGGCACCACTAGTGAAACTACTGCTGAGATTGTGTATAGCATAAGAAAGTATTTTACAAAGCAATTTTTGTAGCCATAAATTTATTTTTGTAGAGTATTGCGAAAAGTACAGTGATAATGGTTATGTTAATACGAAGTGTTGTTTACAATAAACAGTCTGTCGCACGTACTTTTGTTGTCAGTATAAGCGGTTTTAAGTTGGTATAGTTGCAAGTAATGTGCAAAAAAACCACATAAGCCTAAAACTAAAACTAGGCATACACAGACCGAAAATCGACCGTTTCAGCTGGGGTGAATGCCAATTTGTTCAAAAGAAGCTGGTCGTTAGACTGACTTCTGTTAAACGGTCCTACTGAAAAACCAGCATTTGATCCAAACTTGCAGCCAATGGCTGCAGTGCTGATCAGTACATTCTGACAGAGGGGGCATATTCTGTCAGAATACAATAGGGCAGCAGGGGAGATCCCTGCATCCAGGTCGCATGTGTGGATATGGGGCTAAACTCCCAGTGTATACCCAGCTTTAGATAATTAAAGAACTATTTACTTCAGGACAGAAAGGAATGGTGAAGGGGTGTTATGGCTAAAATACAATCTCACTTGTTCTCTTAGTGATAAATATAGTAAGAGAATATTACCTTTTGTTAACACCTGAATTAAGCCTTGTTGCATCTCGTATAATAAAGGTTATTAACAACAAATAACCACTGTGCTAAAAAAAGTTCTAATTTATTCATAGAGAAAGGAATGCTTGCTATCAATCAAATAAAATACAAGTAGCTGATTTAACTTCAAAGCGATGATGTTACAAATTAAAATACAAATGGTTACCAATTGACACAATTACAGAAAAAGTTACAGATAAAGTAAAAGAAATAATGGCGTTATGTTACACAGGCATCCTTTATGTTCGATTGTCCGAGCCTAGAGATAGAGAGAGCTCAGAGCAGTGTACTGATTTTATACACTCTTTCAGATGCCAACCCCCCCCCCTTCGCCCACCCATCCAGGAAGAGGCACACCCTTTCAAAAATCTTAAAATTCTGCCATCCCTACCATTTTCATGCACCAGATAGTGCTACTAGCCTGCAATCAAATCTTAAGATACTGGTCTTCTTGCGGTCACTAGCTGGTATTTATGACAGATGATTCCAGTTGCATTCCCACCTTTCCAGTGATTTCCTCCAGGCATGAGGTACTCCCCACAGAGACATCTGTCACAGAGCATTAAAAATGACACTGTTGGGTTAATTTACTAAAACTGGAGAGATTTTACACACTCCAGTTTTAGTAAATCAACCCGTGTTCACAAATTACACTTTACTGTTACTAAGCGGTCTAAGAATAGACCTCTTCAAATAAAATTCCAGGGCTGGGTTTATGGTGAATTGACTTTTTATAACCCCCGTGTGGGGGATTTACTAAAACTTGTGCACACAGAATCTGGTGAAGCTATGCATTGTAACCAATCAGCTTCTAACTTAAAAGGAGAAGTCTGGCCAAAGCTCGTTTGGCTGTACTTCTCCTATGGATCACAGGAGTTTAGTTAGTTTTGTACTCCTGCGACCCATTTTCAACAGAGAGCAGGCTGAAGTTCGCTCTCTGCTGATGTCACAGAATCAATCCAGGCACCGCATCATCACGACCAAGTCTGGATCTGCCAGGTGTCTGGACTGACACCTTGCTCAGCCACTCAGCAAGCTGTTGAGAGCCTAAGCCAGCCGCTCCACCCCTCCACAGCTCCAATGAGCGAGGAGGGAGCAGAGAGCTGTAACTGTCTACAGCAGGGGTAGACAACCTTGGCCCTCCAGCTGTTTTGAAACTACAAGTCCCATGAGACATTGCAAGACCCCGACAATCACAGGCATGATGTGATTTGTAGTTTCACCACAGCTGGAGGGCCGAGGTTGCCTACCCCTAGTTGACAACGCAGCAGAATACCAGCCTTTTTTCATTAAATCTAAATTTTCACGTTTCGCTACCTCAGGCAATCGCAGATTATTCCATATGGGCATATATTGAGTATATCCCTCATAATGAGTATCTTAATGAATAGTAGTCCAGATTCTATGGATTAAATAGAATGTGGGATAGCTGCGTTTACTATAAAAAGTGGTAGGCTACTATTATAATTGAGAAAATATAATTTGTTGTATGGGGTCCTATAATGTTCCAACCATTCAATTGCTGTAGTTGAGATGCCAGATAATACAATCCGGCATTAGGAACGGCCAAGCCTCCTTCGTCAAGTGCAGAATTTCCAATCTAATCCGGGGAGGTTTGTTTTTCCAGATAAGGTCTCTAAACAAGGTATCTGTTTAAAAAATTTCCGGGGAAGCCACACAGGGCAGTTATGTAACAAATATAGCAATTGTGGCATCCATATCATCTTTATCAAGTTAGCTCTACCTATTATCGTTAAAGGCAACTTACTCCAAATTTTCCCCTTTTGTTTAAACCGCTTAAACAATGGGGCTAAATTCCTCTCCACATATGCACTTACTTGTGATGTAACATGTACACCCAGGTATTTAAATGTAGAAAATACTGTTATTTGAGAAGCAGAGATTGGTAGATTGGTTACCAGGGGATCCACTGGTAAAAGAACAGATTTATCCCAGTTTATGGTAAAACCCGAAAAAGAAACATATTTATTAAAGACATCACTGCCTTTAACCGCTTCAGAGCTGGAAGATTTGGCTGCTGAATGACCAGGCCATTTTTTGCGATTTGGCACTGCGTCGTTTTAACTGAGAAGTGCGCGGTCGTGCGGCACTGCACCCAAACAAAGTTGACGTCCTTTTTTTTCCCACAAATAGAGCTTTCTTTTGGTAGTATTTGATCATCTTTGTGGTTTTTATTTTTTTATGCTATAAACAAAAAAAGAGCAACAATTTTGAAAAAAAAACCCCACAATATTTTGTACTTTTTGCTTTAATAAATACGATATGTATTCTTCTACATATTTTTGGTAATAAAAATCGCAATAAGCCTATATTGATTGGATTGCGCAAAAGTTATAGCGTCTACAAAATAGGGGATAGATTTATAGCATTTTCATTATTTTTTTTTTTTTTACTAGTAATGGCGGTGATCTGCGATTTTTATCGGGACTGCGGCATTATGGCGGACACATCGGACACTTGACACATTTTTGGGACCATTGGCATTTATACAGAAATCAGTGCTATAAAAATGCACTGATTATTGTAAAAATGTCAGTGGGAGGAAAGGGGTTAACACTAGGGGGTGATCAAGGGGTTAACTGTGTTCCCTCTCTGTGTTCTAACTGAAGGGGGGATGGGACTGTCTAGGGGAGATGACAGATCGCTGTTCATAATTGGTATGAACACACGATCAGTCTCTTCTCCCCTCAGAGAACCGGAATCTGTGTGTTTACACACACAGATCGCGGTCCTCGGTGTGTCACGAGCGATCGCAGGAGCTCGGAGGTCATCGCGCCCGCTGGGCACTCGCATCAGCTCCGAGGGCAAGCGCCCCCTAGTGGCCAAAGGGTGAAGCAATGTTACATAATGTTGTTTCGCCCAGCCGTGACATTCTGCCGCAGTAAAACTGCGGCGGCTGGCCGGCAAATGGTTAAAGTGTCTCCCAGAAATAGAAATGTATCGTCAGCATATAAAGCAATCTTATCCTCTCCCAGGGGTGTACAAAATCCTATAATATTCTGTGAAATTTACAGAGGCAGCCAAAGGTTCAATGGCTAAAGCAAAAAGTAAAGGTGATAATGGACATCCCTGTCTTGTTCTACGTAGCAGTGAAAAAAGCGCTGATATATGTCCATTTACCTGTACCCGTGCCACTGGGGCAGTGTAAAGGTGTATCCAGCTTATAAAATGGGGTCCAAAACAACATTTTTCTAAACAATGCCATAAAAAAAATCCATTCTATACTATCAAAAGCTTTTGCTGCATCAAGCGACAGTATAGCTCTATTGCCCAGATTTTCAGAAGGGACCTGCAAATTAAGAAATAAGTGCCTTATATTCATTGCAGTAGATCTATTTGGGATTAAACCAGATTGATCTATATGTACTAAGATATTACTTCCGCCAATCTAATGGCTTATACTTTTGCCAAAAAAGTTTTTTTTCAAAAAAACTGATGAGAGGTAGTTGGTACAGTTTCAGTTAAAGAAATTTGTAATTCTACTACCTGTGGCATTGGCTTCTGTGCTTTCACTATTGTTGCTAAAAGATGGCCCATCCTCAGTAAGGTTGCTGAAGGAAAAAACGTTTTCATTCTGCTTTTTTTACGAGAGATATCAGCATATATCTGTTTTCCTATCCATTTCTGTTGTGTCTCTATAGTAGGTTTTGCTATATGTTGAAGTTCTGCCTTTAAAACATCTTCGGTCACTGAATGTTCCCAAGTCTTGGATCTTTTTTTATCCTTAAGATTTGAGAAATAAAAAACCTCTCATATATTATACACAATTTATATAGTGCCAACAGTTTACGCAGCGCTTTACAATGTAGAGGGGGGACAGCACAATTACAGTACAGTTCAATACAGAAGGGACAGGAGGGCCCTGCCCGTAGAGCTTACATTCTCAAGGGAGGGGGTGGTGGTACAAAAGGTAATAGATGCAGGGAATGATTTGATGGGCGTGGCTCGGGGACAGTTCAGGAATCTCCTAAAGGTGGACAGGTTAGGGGCTGATCAGATATACCGGGGCAGGGAGTTCCAGAGAATGGGAGAGGCTCTGGAGAGGTCCTGAAGGCGAGCATGAGAGGAAGTAACAAGGGAGCTAGAGAGCAGGAGGTCCTGGGAGGAGCGGGGGGGGCGATTAGGGCAATATCTGCAGATGAGGTTGGTGATGTAGCCGGGGGCGATGTTGTGGATGGCCTTGTATGTTGTGGTTAGCATTTTGAATTTTACGGTGGGGTAGGGGAAGCCAGTGAAGGGATTGGCAGAGAGGGGCAGCAGTCACGGATCGGTTAGTGAGGTGTATTAGTCTAGCAGCAGCATTCATAATAGACTGAAGGGGGCATAGCCTGCATAAGGGTAGGCCATTAAGGAGAGAGTTCCAGTAGTCAAGGTGGATGTCACGTACCTGGATCGTGAGCCTGATGTGTAGAGGAGAGCCTCTCTGAGGTTGACACAGCAGCCACAGAAGCACAGTGATGCAGGAGTGCCTAGGATCAGTCCAGTATCAGTGTGGCTGGATGCTGGTGGCTGGAGGTGCAGCAGGCAGACCGGTAGAGCTGGGTAGACCAGAACTGTGGTAGACTGGATCGCAGAAGAATCAGGAACTAGGCAGAAATGCAGCAGGCTGGAGGAGTGGATGCAGAGTCAGACAGGCCGGATCGGTAACGTTCTGGTGAATCAGGCAAAGCAGCAGGAAGAAGAGAAGTCCAAAAAACAAGCCGGAGTCAGTATCAAGCAGACAGGGTTAGTAAGAGCAAGCCGGGTCAAAGATTAGAGGTCAGCGCGGATAACAGGTTTCAGGACACACAGAAGCTGCAGACCAAACAGCAAGGAGTCTTTGGTGCACTCACTTTAAATAGCCCCTTTGGCGCAAACGTTTGTGACAGGCGCACGTGTGCGCGCAGGTGCATGTGCGCGTCTGCTGTGCAATTCTTGCTGCACGGCCATGCCTTTCCTGACAGTGGGAAATAATCAAGGAGTGAATAAGTTGCTTTGTGGTTTCAGTCTAAAAGGGTCGAATTCTGGAGATGTTGCGGAGGTTAAGTCGGCAGGATTTAGCCAGTGATTGGATGTGGGGGCTGAAGAAGAGGTCAGAGTCAAGGATTACACCCAGAACCCTGGCATGTGTGGAGGGACCAATGGTTGTGCTGTTGATCTTAATGGTAAAGTCATGGGGGGACCGGGAAGGAGGAAATATAACAAGCTCAGTTTTAGAAAGATTGAGTTTGAGAAAGTGGTGTGACATCCATACCGATATGTCATTCAGTAAGTTTGATATTTGTGAGGAGATCGAGGGGGTGAGTTGAAGAGGGGAAAGATAGATCTGGGTGTCATCAACATAGAGGTAGTATTGGAAGCCATGGGAGGTTATCAACTGGCCCAGGGAAGGCTTTTAAATATAGGCCTTTAAAGAGTCCCAATAGATCTGTAAAGATACAGAGGGCTTGTTTACAGTTCTGTTTTGAAGGGAAAAGGTCGAACCAATAAGGGTTAATTTTCCATAAAGTACAAATCTGAGTTAAATTTAAAGCCAACTTAAGTACCAATGGTGAGTGATCAGATAATCCTCTAGCTGCATATGTCGCTTCAGATATCACAGGTAGCATCATAGAGGTAACCAATGCCAAATCAATTCAAGACAAGGTCCCATGTGTGTTAGAGAAGCATGAAAACACTATCATTAGGATGTAACATTCTCCAAACATCCATAAGACCAATCTCCCGAACAGAGTCAGCAAAGGGGGTACATACTGAAGTCGTTGAAGCTGCATTCAAGCTAAATTCATCTAGAGAAGGATCTAGGTAGTTATTACAATCTCCTACTATTAACCAATGAACATCAATTTTATCAGAAGTAAATTTCAGGAATTTATTAAGTACCTCTGAGGAATATGGGGGTGGTACATATTAGCTAACACATGATTTTCTATACATTGCGCAATATAAAAAAAATATAGTGACCTTTAATATCCGTTTGTACCTGCCTTCAGAAGAAATCAACATAATTTGCTATTAATATAGATACACCTCTAGAATATGTAGTATAAGTAGTACAAGTAGAATGATATTATATTATGCACGCTTCAAATAATTTAATTTATGTGTATTGAAGGGAGTCTCCTGCAGGCAGATAATAGATGGAGAAAACTGTTTCAATGTAGTAAACATTGCTGGTCTCTTTACTGGATCGCTAAGCCCCCTAATATTCCAAGATAAAAAGAACTTGCATCAAAGTTGAAACTATTTAAGGGATATAAAATAGAAAAAGGTCCTGTCTTATTCATTTCAATAATATCATCAAGCCTATGTTTTTTTTAAGGTTCTTTGTAATAAGAAGATTTCTGTATTCATTCTATTTATCTGGTGCATAGATCAATATTAAAAAAAAAAAAAAAAAAAAAAGAAAAGTAAAAGTAAAAGTAAAAGAAAAAAAAAGAAAAACCTCAAAACTTGTTTGGATCTCACATAGACCCTTAAGAAATGACCATCCCCCTCAATAACTATTTCCAGAGGGGTCCTATATATAGAAACATCACAATATACATATAGTGCATTAGTGCAGTAATTAGAAACCAGTATTGAAAATAATTTTAAAACTATCTGCAAAGGATTAACATTTGCCCATGTGTTTGACAAAAAAAAAAGAAAAGAAAAAGAAAAATCAATAACCAAACGTTTCCCTCAGGAACAAAGTCTAAAGATTCTGTAATTTTTACTGGACTCTCTCCCCATCTCTATATTTATGTATAAGATCAGGCTAGCCACCTCCCATCTGTGCTAAAGAGAAAAGTAAAAGAAAGAGAAAAGAAAAAGAAAGAAAAAGGGAGGAGGAAAAAAAAAAGCCCTTCTCATTCTATTTTACTTATAATGTATATCCATCCAGTCAGTAGCAGGTTGTGGTTTATCAAAAAAAACTTTGCCACCACTCGAAGTTTAGCAGGATATAGCATTAAATATGACAGTTGCAGGGTCTGCAGCCTTTTTTTTTAATGTCTTGAAATTTAACACGCTGTGGGGGAGATGGGTGGAGTCTAGCGGAGCAGACATGCATTGTTAGAGCTCCACACCGCTGAGGAGAGAAGACAAGGACAAAGCGGAGCCTGCAGGCTCAAAAGGTATCCATTTGAACCTTTTTGCCCCAGGGAACAAACTGTGAAAGTTTGGGCAGGAAATATGGTACAGGGAGGAAGCCGTGGCAGAAATAAAAATCACCTCACAAAGAGCTCACAGGCACTCACTGCAACTAAAGCAGCTCCAGTCACCTCACAATATACAGCATCAGGGCGCTCTCACAGACAGAAAATGTCACAGCAAGACTCTCCATTTGAGTCAGATACAGAACAAATCCTCTCACAAACTTCTCCACAAGCCTCCTCAGCATCCCCAGTAATATTATTACAATTTGAAAAGATGCTTCATAAGGCTTTAAAACAAACCTCAGACCAAATAACAAAAAGCCTAACCAAAGAAATAAGAGAGTTGGGAAACCGCACCGCAGCCTTAGAAATAAAAATGGATGAAATTGAAATTACAACCCAAGAAAATATAACAGAATTGGAACAATTAAAAGAAGAGAATTTAATACTTCAAACTAAGCTCGAAGATTACGAAAATAGAGCCAGACGTTCAAACTTGCGCATAAGGGGAATACCTGAAACTGTGACAGACCTGCAATCTACTATTACTGCTCGATTACAAGAGCTAAAGCCAGATATCCCTATTGAACGTTTAGAACTGGACAGAGTACACAGAGCCCTCACAGCCAAAAAGAAAGAAGGACCCCCCACGTGAGTTAACATATCTAAACAGTTACATATATATAAAATATGTAATTGTTTACTCTAAAAGGGTTAAAATCCCAAAATAATTCAAACTATCTTCATCAATACCAAAGTTATTAACAGTACCTTTCTAACTGAATTATTTAACCTAGGGCAAGACTAACCATATACAACCACCCTGGAATAAATAATTTCAACAAAAAATATATTCTGCACTCCAATTAATGAATCATCATTTTGATGTCTTTTGACATAGCACTTCTCTCCTGTAAGCGGAAGATCCGTGTACCCCCATTAGCCCTCCTCATTCTCCCAACCATATTATGTGGGAGTGTGACGAAGGCACTTATTCCCCTGAGAGAGATATTTATTCTCTTTCACGGGTAATTGTGATTACTTGCAAAAAATAATTTATACAATGTATCATCTAATCTCATATGTTTTTTGTTTACTCTTTACTCCAGAAATCACTGGTTTCTTTTCTATCTTTTCATCTCTTCAGTCCACACAGGTTGATCTGCGCAGTCAGCTCTGCATAACAAAAAGTAAGTCAAAATTATTTGATCTGTTGCCATGGCACCACTGAATATACTTTCCCTGAATGTTCAGGGAATAAATGTCCCTCAAAAAAGGACCAAAGCCTTCCGTACTTTCCATAACAAGAAGGCTCACATAGTATGCCTCCAAGAAACACACTTCACCAAAGATTCTACTCCAAAATATATTTCTCCTTTTTATCAACAAATTTACACGGCTTCTGCCTGTACCAAACAAAGGGGAACTCTAATTGCATTTCACCGATCCACACCATTCACCTTATCATCAGAAATTAAAGACCCAGAAGGTAGATACCTGATACTCATGGGTTATATAATGGATACAGCAATCACGGTGATTTCCTACTACGCTCCTAACAAACAACCTACACCATTCCTCTCACATATATTACAAGTGATTAATACACACAAAATAGGAACAGTGATAATGTGCGGGGATTCGAACCAGGTCCTCCTCCCATTTCTAGATAAATCACCTTTTACACCATCCAAAATAACCTCTAGATTACCTTTTTCTCAACTTCTTTCCAAATACAATCTGGTAGATTCGTGGAGAGAAAGTAACCCAATGAAAAAGAAATTCACTTATTTCTCGCACCCTCATCGAACCTTCACCAGAATAGATCATATTTTTCTAACAATAGGAATGATACCAGAAATTATTGCATCAGATATAATTCCGATTCCGTGGTCTGACCATAATGCAGAATACACTAATATAGCCTCAGCCATACCAAAAGCGCATGACCCAACGTGGTACTTACCGGACATAATGCTCAAACACCCACTACATCAGATGGCCATTGAACAAGCTTTAAAGGAATACATATCAATTAATAATACAACAGACATTTCCCCAATAACACTGTGGGAAGCCCATAAGCCTGTCTTGCGTGGTACAATACAAAGACAAATGGCACTATTTAAACGAGAACGCAAAAATCTAGCAAAAAAACTCATTTTTAATGCAGCCTACATATCATTCCAAGATAATCCATCTCAGAGTACAAAATCTCATCTGGAAAAATCTAGATTGGAATACGATCTATTTCTCACTGAGTCAGTTGATAAATCCCTCAAACGCTCCAAACACAATTTCTACATGAATACAAACAAACCAGGTACATATTTGGCTCGGGCATTAAATTCAACTAACAAATCTTTCAAACCAATACGTTTGAAATTATCAAAAAATGTTTATACTTGTAATCCAGTTAAAATAGTCCATAAATTTCACTCACATCTCGCAACTTTATACAAGACAAACAATGAATTTAATCCTACAGAGGCTGAATCCTTCTTCTCAAAAATAACCTTACCTGAGTTGTCTCAGAATCAAAAAAGCAGTTTGGATGAGCCTATAACTATAGATGAAGTTGCTAACGCCATAAAAGACCTAAAACTTAACAAAAGACCAGGCCCAGACGGCTACTCGGCTTTATACTATAAAACATTCTCAGAAATACTCTCTCCCATTCTCACTGAAACTTTTAACAAACTTCTAGAAGGACATTCTTTTCGGCAAGAAACACTAATGGCAATTGTTTGTATGATCCCAAAACCCCTTTCTGATGATACTTCCTGTGTGAATTATCGGCCTCTCTGTTAAACCTTAATATTAAATTATTAGCAAAAATAATAGCAAAACGCCTCAATAGCATTATAGGAAAATTAATACATAGAGATCAAGTAGGCTTCATGCCAAATAGACAGGCAGGCGATAATATACGCAGGGCAGTGTTATTGGCACATATTGCTAAAAAAAGGAAAATCCCTTTATGTTTTCTATCTCTCGATATTAAGAGGGCATTTGACACAGTATCCTGGCAATATATGCAATATTCATTACAAAAATGGGGTTTTGGACCCCACTTTTTAACATGGATCAAAGCATTTTATAATAAACCCAAAGCCTATATAAAATATGCTGGATACAAATCTGATGCCTTTAATATCGAAAGAGGTACCCGACAGGGTTGCCCATTATCTCCCTTATTATTTGCCCTTATACTCGAACCCATGGCCCAATACATCAGAACAAACCAAACTATAACTGGCATTGAAGTAGGAGGTATTACACACAAATTATGTATATTTGCAGACGATATATTACTTTTTCTATCATCACCACAGATCTCTGGTCCTAACTTAATACCAGCTCTTGATGGATTTGCAGCCCTATCTGGCCTTATGATTAATCCTAAGAAATGCCTAGTGCTTAATATTTCGCTCACAAACATGGAATTGATCCCGGCTAGGGCTGCACTCCCATTCACATGGGCAGAAAAATCAATCCCATATCTTGGAATTCATTTAACAGCATCTCATTCTGACTTATTCTCAACCAATTATCCTCCTGTATTAAGATAGATCACAAATCTAATAAAACAATGGTCGCAACTTCCTTTATCCTGGATAGGGAAGATTAATGCAATCAAAATGACTATTCTACCCAAATTGCTTTATCTATTCAGAGTCCTCCCTATTCCAATTCCTTCCTATTTTTTGAGAATAGTACAAAAAAGAGCAACTTCGTTTATATGGGGCTCTTCTAAACCACGTATACCTATACACACACTACATCTTCCCAAAAATAAAGGAGGCCTGGGATACCCTAATTTTACTAACTACTACAGAGCAGCACATTTGGCCAGTCTGTCCAAATACCATGCAAAACAGGAAATCCCATTATGGGTATTTATAGAGGCTTCAGAAAATGACCCTCTATTAATATCAAACTTGTTATGGCTTGATCCTAAAGACCGCTTTAAAATTCATAATCCCATAACTAAACACTTCTTATCTCTCTGGGATAAACTAAAAACCAAATATCAATTACAATCTTCACACAATCCTCTCCTTTCTTTTATCAGAAATCCGGCCTTTTATCCGGCACGGATCTACCCAAATTCTTTTAAAGCTTGGACAACATCAGGCATTCAGACACTAAATGACTTCATAGCATCGAAATCATTCCTTTCATTCCCATCGCTTAGAGAAAAATATGATCTACCAAACTCTGAGATATTTAGATATCTCCAAATCAAAAATTTCTATACACCATTCCTAAAGGGGGATACACCATTATCCCAATTATCCATTTTTGAATCAATCTGTACAAAAGATCCATTTGCTAAAGGTACAATTTCATCACTTTATAATCAATTATATGGAGTAGTAAATCTTAATAGACCCTCTTACGTTCAGAAGTGGGAGGAGGACCTGGGACGACCTTTAGAAGACACGGACTGGTCTAACATATGGCTCACATCTAAGTCATCTTCACCCAACATCTTAGCACTGGAGACAAATTATAAAGTCCTAACTCGCTGGTACCTTGTACCCGCTAGAGTGGCAAAATATTCACCTAATACCTCAGCTCTTTGTTTGAGGATGCCCAGAAATAGGCACACATTTACACATATGGTGGACGTGCCCAGTAATCCAAACCTTCTGGAAGGAAGTCTTCGTGATTGCATCTAAAATATTTAAAAAAATAATACAACCAGATCCATATATAACTTTACTTAATCTAAAACCGGAATGGTTAACACTCTCTCAATTCAAACTTATGATCCAACTAATAACGGCTGCAAAACAAACAGTGGCCAAGGCATGGAAATCTCCTACATTGGTACTAGCAGAAACAATTCACAGAATGAATAATACAATGTCCCATGCTAAGATGGTAGCCATCGATCAAAATCAAATTCCAAAATTTGAAAAACTTTGGCATCCTTGGATAAAACAACAGTTCCTGTCAAATTTCAATGACTCTGTCCTGTTGCCATGGTAACAGATTAAATGACTTACAGGGACACCCATTCTAAGGCTTCAAAGAGAACTAAAAAGAATAATAAACTGACGAGCGGGACAACCTTGTGGACCATACCTCTGCCTTTCTACCCTTTTTCTTCTTTCTCTTTCCTTTTCTCCACCTTACAATTAAAGCTCATTATCAGAATTTATTTGACCTATATACACTCTACCTGTAAACAATATGTATAGTAGGTATAAATCATTTAAATACCTACAAAAGTAACTAAGGAAATGATATACATCTTTAATTTAGGTTTACGTGAACCCAATGTTTAATATTTGAAATTTCATGATATTTACCTATATAAACCCTACTGTAAAACAATGAGCCTACTTTATAGATCCTTGTAAACTTACTAGGAAATTTAACATGCTGTTTTTGTATTTCTGGTGAAAAATCCGGAAAGAACATAACTTTAGTTCCATTAAAAAAAAATTCCTTCAGTAATCTGACTCTAATGCTGGCCATACACTATACAGAAAATCGGCCGAACCCATTTTCGAAAAACGAACGTTCGACCGTGACCGCAAACGATCGTGCCATCATATAATGACCGATAAATTGTTCGGTGGACATGAATAAATAATTTTTTGTTTGTTTTTTTACATATACCTAGTGCAGACAGTTCGGAAACACATTAACCTTGCAATTTATTGTACGTTCGGCAGAAATTTACCAAACTTCCCGTTCGTTTTTTTACCACAAAAACGTCACAAACGATTATCAATTTGTGCCCATTAACTTGCCGAAAAACGAACAAAGTGTCTATACGAACGATTTTTCGGCCGATTTTTCGTATAGTGTATGGCCAGCATAAGAATAAAATCTCTATCTCCTTGATTAAGCAATCGTATTAGAAATGGGCGTGTGTGTGTGTGTGTGGGGGGGGGTGTTCCTGCTGGAAAAGGCCTACTAGGTACTTAGTGTGCTCTTTCAACTGAAAAGGACACAGATGTTTTTCCCCAATCTTCTCTCATAGCCAAGTTTCCGCAAATTCTGTGGGGTTCACTCCCTCAGAGTGCTCTGGGAGACCCACCAACCTAATATTACGTCGAAGGCGGTTTTCAAGATCTTCCAACCTTTTACCATTGATATCTGATTTTTTCATTGCTTCTTTAATATCTGTACTTAATGGCTGTGAAGTATCCTCCAATTCCTTAACACGACTACCCAGGGCTGACATTTTTCCCTTATTTTCATCTTTTGTGAATTGGTCAAGTGCCTCCCCAATACAGACATTTTTCTTGAAAAGGTGAGAAAAAGATACGCAGGAGGCATTTTACAGGCTTCTTAAAGTGGAACTTCACCTGAAAAGAGAAGTTCTGCTTTTTTTAAAATTATTCCTCTTGTAAAATTTTGGAAGTTTTTTTTTTCTTCCAGATTTATGAAAGGTACCCGCTCCTACCTCCGCTTGTATCACCAAGGCGGAAGTTTGTCAACCCCTGGGACACATCACACATGCATGCGCACTGGGGAGAAAACCACAGGAAGTCACAGCAGGCTTCTCACATCCAAGATGGTGGCACTGGGGAACCAAAGACTGGTAAAGAACCAGCCCTGGTAAAGAGAGAGCTGGATCCCAGGATTGGTTAGTATGTTTTTAGTAAAAGCCAGCAGTATTTGTAGCTGCTGAACGTTTTTTTTTTTTTTAATGAAGATCCTCTTTAAGCTGTCCAGAGTTTTAGCCACAAGATCCTGTGCATGTAAATGAAGATTAGCGGCATTCTGGAAATTTGTCTTCACATGATCTAAGGCAAAGAGAAGGTTTGAATCAAACAACCTTTGAAGAAGATCCTGTACTGACCTCCAGTAGGGTTGTAATAGTGGACATTGCCAGTAGATATGGAGCAAGGTACCACAAACACTGCGGCAACATCAGCAGCTATCAGAGACTATAGGTTATATAGCTTTAAGTCGGGTGGGGGTGGTGACACTCTTAATTGTCCATTAAACTGGACTGTATATAAACTACAGGCTTCGCCTGTCTCAGTGGACATACCCTTGAAGGGGTCTTCAGGGACTGGGTTCCCTAAGGATGGACCTCAGCCCTGGGACCTGTATAGCATCCTGCAGCTGATTATATGTGCTGCAATAAGTGTGAAGATGAGCGCCCATGTAGGATCCAGTCATGGGGGTTGCACCAATCTGGATATACGGTTTCTTTTTGTGACAGAGGATTCACAGAGCCTGTGTCCTGCACAATTAAGATAAATTATTTGTACAATTCAAACAGAATCCTGTCTATGTGGACAGTGTGTCAGTGAGATTCATAGACCTTTCCTGTTGGCCTAGAGAGGGGCAGAGAAGGTTGCAGTTGCGGCACTGGTTTATCAGGACACAAAAGAGTAATTGGCCATTGATTTTCAATCGAATCGCTAGTTCCTGCTGCTACAAGCTGACAAGAAGTAGTAACAGCAGCATCACTATGTAGCTTAGTGTTATTAGTTGCAAGCCAAATCTGAAGAGGAGGAAAAAGCCAGGAGAATGTGCAGGCTGTGCTCTCTTATTCCCCCCAGCTCCTCCCTCCTGTCAGTGCAGCGCTCCTGGATCGGGCTGTCAGATTTTGACTGTGCAGGGTTTGCTTACCCCTACCCCTATCTCCTCCCTAGACTGCTCCAGTCCCGGCAGCAGAAAACGTGGGTTTGGCGACACTAGTAGTGAGCACATAGATGATGTGCCCCCTATCTCTCTCCCAGCTGCCTGTCAAATGTTGTAAAAGGCAAAGCAGAGGGGAGGTTTCTCTAGGCTCCTTCTCAACTGTGATGTGTTAAGATGAGGAGGAGCCTGGGAAGGAGGACATCCTATGGCCATCTGCCATGCTGCATCTCCTGTCTGTCTTTGAGGCAGGAAGGGGGAAAATTTACTGGAAAGACAACTGGATGGTAACAAATATTTGTGCTGGAGATGAGAGTATTTGTGCTGGGAGGAGGAAGAGGATTAGTGGTAGGAGTGGGGATTTTTGGGGGAAACTATTTGTGCTAGAGGAGGGGGGATTTTCTTTACCCCTCTACTGTTCACATATGGAGCTAAACAAATAAACAGGAAACACAGGTCATTTTTTATATATGCTGGAGAAAAGGGGGCCAGCGATAAAACAGAATTTATTGTTTTATAAATAAACACCCTACTCCCCACACTGCTGTTAAACCACTACAGCCCCGTAAGATTTTACCCTCTTTCTGACCAGAGCACTTTTTACAATTTGGCACTGCATTGCTTTAACTGGTAATTGCGCGGTCATGCAATGCTGTACCCAAAAAAAATTTGCGTTCTTTTTTTTCCCACAAATAGAGCTTTCTTTTGGTGGTATTTGATGGTGGTTTTCATCTTTTGCGATAAACGAAGAGACTGAACATTTTGAAAACATTTTTTTCTACTTTGTTTATATATATATATATATATATATATATATATATATATATATATATATATATATATATATATATACATATACATACATATATATAAAAAAATACAATAAACTCAATTTTAGTCATACATTTAGACCAAAATGCATTCAGCCATATGTTTCGGGTAAAAAAAAAATTCAGTAAGTGTATATTTATTGGTTTGTGTAAAAGTTATAGCGTCTACAAACTAAGGTACATTTTCTGGAATTTACACAGCTTTTAGTTTATGACTGCCCATCTCATTTATTGAGGTGCTATAATGGCAGGGCAGTACAACCCCCCCCAAATGACCCCATTTTGTAAAGTAAAGTAGACACCCCAAGGGATTTGATGAGAGGCATGTTGAGCACATCGAATATTTCATTTTTTTGTTACAAGTGATTGGAAAATGACAAAATAAATAAAATAGATAAAAAATTACAAAGTTGTCACTGAAATTACCGTATTTATCGGCGTATAACACACACTTTTTACCTCTTAAAATCAGGGGAAAATTGTGGGTGCGTGTTATGTGCCGATCCCTTGCAATCCTGAGCTGACAGATCTTCAAAATCGCCGACCGCGATTTGAAAATGGCGCCGCCGGCGCCGAAATACACAGAGCCGGTCGTTGGCTCTTCTCGGCCACTTTCGACTTCACTCCAGCGCCGCCCGAACCTAGCCGAGTGTACTCGGCTAGGTTCGGATAGCTCCGCTCACAGTCACGCCCATCCCGGGCGGGACTACGAGTGGAGACGAAAGTGAACGAGAGCCGCCGAGAAGAGCCGAGGACCGGCTCTGTGTATTTCCGCACCGCCATTTTCAAATCGCGGTTGGCAATTTTGAAGCTCAGGATCGCAGGGGATCACAGGATTTTCAAACTGCGAGCTGCAAGGCTGCACTGGGGCAAGGCTGCACTGGGATAAGGCTGCAATGGACACTGGGGAAGGCTGCACTGACAAGGCTGCACTGGGTCAAGGCTGCACTGACAAGGCTGCAATGATGGGTATTTAAATGTAAGTTTTTTTCCCTTAAACTTCACACCTAAAAGTTTTTTTTCCTTAAAAATTCCCTCCTAAACTTGGGGTGCATGTTATACGCCGGTGCGTGTTATACGCTGATAAATACGGTATATATTTCTCACACATGCCATGGGCATATGTGAAATTACACCCCAAAATACATTCTGCTGTTTCTCCTGAGCAGAGGAATACCACATGTGAGAGACTTTTTAGGAGCCTAGCTGCGTACAGGACTCCAAAACCCAATCACCGCCTTCAGGCTAAGGGCGTAAAATGGCGATTTCACTTCTCACTAACTATCACAGTTTCGGAGGCCATGATATGCCATGATAGCACACAGCCCCCCCAAATTACCCCAATTTTGGAAGTAGACACCCCAAGCTATTTACTGAGAGGCATGTTTAGTCCATGGAATAATTTATATATTTGCCACAAGTTTCAGGAAAAATGACAATTTTTTTCCCACAAAGTTGTCACTTAATGATATATTGCTCAAACATGCCATTGACCTATGTGAATTTAAACCCCAAAATACATTCTGCTGTAGATGCCCCAAGCTATTTGCTGATAGGTATGTTGAGTATTTTGCAGACTTCACTTTTTGCCACAAAGCTTTGAAAATTGAAAATAAATAAATACATTTTCAAAAACAAATGAGAGCTGCAAAATACTCACCATGCCTCTTAGCAAATACCTTGGGATGTATACTTTCCAAAATGGGGTAATTTGAGGGGTTTTTGTGCCATCTTGACATTTCCAGGCCTCTGATAGGTAGTGGAGTAAAGTTTTTTTTAAATTTTGGATGGGAGGCATGCTGACGTCATCGCAGTGTATCGTGTATTGGTGGACGGGTGTCTGCGAGCCGGCTGGCATCTTTATGAGCTTTTTTTTCCTGTTTGCTGTAAGTGCAATACTTCTTTTTGATAAACTATTTATATGGATTTACACTATGTAGAGTTTCTTTTCATGTCCCCATAATACGGATCGTTGGTCCATTCTTTGAGCCTCAATCTTCTGGAATGTCCTCACTGCCATCAAGTGATCCACTGCTGGTACTGGTCTGATGTCAGGATATTGATCCTAGTTTACAGGCTTGCTATTGCTTGCCTTCTGCTAAGCGTGTATTTTTTACAGTGGAGGTTCACTGTCACTGGTGTGTTTTTTTTTGCACTCAAGGATCATTATATCAAGACCCCTTCACTGAATGTAATTTTCGTATACGATTATTTATTTATTTATTTATTTTTAATTTTTCCCTATTATTATCTTAGTCTCTCTTAGTCCCTCTTATTTCCCCCCGCCCCCCCCCTCCCCTCCCCCTCGCCCCCCCTCCCCCTCCCCTGTGTCTGGTCCGTTCCTTTATGTTGTTTATTTATCCACTTGGCTCTGCACCTATTCTTTCTTTTATCCTATCTAAATAAATATCCGAGACTTTGTAGTTTTTCCAACTTTCCCATCTACTATTATCCCCTTTCTCTCCTCCTTCCATTTTGTAGTGATAATCTATTTCCTTTAGCCAGTTTCTAATGTCTGGTTTTCCACTTTTTAGCCAATTCTTGGGAATTAAGGCCTTGGCCGCATTCAGGAGGTTAGGTATTATTGATTTTCTATATTGTTTCTTAGGTTTATTGTAGATATGGAAGAGGCAAGTCCAAATATTTTGTTCTATTTCTTCTCCAGTTATTTCTTTTATGTTATTTAACACTTCCTTCCAGTACTCCATTACTATTGGGCATTCCCGCCATATGTGTGTGATCGTTGCTATTTGGCCACTTTTTCTCCAACACAAGGAGGTTCTATCTTGATGGAATCTGTGTATTCTTACTGGGGTCATATACCATCTTGATACTAGTTTATAATTCATTTCTATGGTCTTCATGTCCCAAGCCTTATTATATCCCATTTCTATCATTTTTTCCACTTTTTGGTTATCTATTTTTAAATTCATTTCTTTTTCCCATTGATTTATATATTCTGGTCTTTCTTGTGCTTCCAAATCTGTCAGTATACTATAAATTTTTGATGTTCCGTTTTTTAATGGTGTTTCATTGCTACATAGCTTTTCCAGTGCAGTTAATTTTGTTTCATCTCTCAGTGGGTGTGGTATTGTGCTTACTAGGTGCCTTAGTTGAGTATAATTCCATTCATTCATCTTCCATCCATTCCTTTCCTCTATTTCTACTCGTGTTCTTATTTTGCCATTTCTAGTGATATCTTTCAGTTGTGGGTTACCTATTCCTTGGATTTCAAATATTTCCCTTCCAGGGGTGAAGAGATTCGATCCTGTGAGTGCTAATAGTGGTGAATTATATTTCCATTCATTCTTTGAGTGGATGGTGTCCCAAATTTTAAATACATTTTTTGTTATTTCGTGCGTGTTGGTGTCCAATATTCTATATTTCCGTGGAATCCAAATATTCTTATGTAGTGTGGCTCCACTTATTGTGTTTTCCATTTCCACCCATTTTTTTTCATTTTTCTCATTTGTCCACTCTAACATTTGTGTTAAAACTATGGCTTTATAGTACCTACTTATATCTGGGGCGGGAAGACCTCCATGCTCCTTTTTCCTTGTGATCAGCGTGTATTTAATTCTTGGTTTTTTATTAAGCCATATGTATTTTAGCAGGATTGTTTTAATTATTTTAAAAAAGCTCTGCGGGATTTTTACTGGTAACATCTGTAATCTGTAGTTTATTTTAGGTAATATCGTCATCTTAAACATATTTATTCTTCCAATCCATGAAAGTGGCTGTATTCTTAACTTTTTCATTTCTTCTTTGACCTCATTGATCAGTGGAATAAAGTTTGCCTGATAAATTTTTTCGACTCTAGGAGTTATTTTAATTCCAAGGTAATTTAGTTCTTTTACCCAAGTGAATGGGAATTCTTTTTGTAAAAACTGAACTTCCTTTTTCTCTAGACCTATGTTTAATATTTCCGTTTTTATTGGATTAATTTTGAAGTTTGACAGTTCTCCGTATTTTTTAATTTCTTTCAGTATGTTTGGGAGTGACACTCTTGGGTTGGATACGTACATCAAGATGTCGTCCGCGTAAGCAGCGATCTTATGCTCTTTTCCTCCTAGTTTCGCTCCTTCTACCTCTTTGTTATTGCGGAGTGTTGCTAATAGTGGTTCTAAAGCCAATACATATAGTGGAGACAGTGGACAGCCTTGCCGTGTTCCATTCTGCATCTTAATTTTTGGAGAGAGTCTACCGTTTACTTTTACGACTGCTGTCGGGCCATTATACAAATTTGTTATCCACTTCATCATTTTTGTCCCGATACCCAAGTGCCGCAATGTATCCATCATGAAACCCCAGTCTACCCTGTCAAATGCTTTTTCTGCATCCAATGACAGGAATAGAACTGGGGTCTCATTCTGCACCTTCTTGTGCAACATCAATATCGATTTTAGGCTGTTGTCCCGCCCCTCTCTCCCCGGGACAAAACCAGTTTGGTCCGGGTTGATCCACAGTGGGATTAGTTTTTTTATCCTAGTGGCCAGGATCTTGGAGTACAGCTTCGTATCGGCGTTCAATAGGGCTATTGGCCTGTAGCTTGAGCAGTTAACTTTGTCTTTCCCTTCTTTTGGTAGTATTGTAATATGAGCTAATAACGATTCACTTCTTATTTCTTCATCTTCCCCTAAGGAATTCATATATTCTAATAGTTTTGGAGTCAGCTGTTCTTCAAATTTTTTATAGTATTTGACCGTAAACCCGTCTGGTCCTGGGCTTTTTCCTACCGGAGTTTCCTTTAATGCCAGTTTTACCTCTTCATGCGTAATATTTTTTTCCAATTCTTCTAGTTGGTCTATTTTTAGTTTTGGTAAGTTTGCTTTTTTTAAATATTCTTGTATCTTCTTTGTTCTTGTATTCGCTTCTTTCCAACTTTCCTGTCCTTTTATTGCATAAAGGGAGCTGAAGTATTTTTGAAATGTTATCGCTATATCTGTAGTTTTATTTACCACTTCTCCTTTTTCATTTTTGATCTTCTCAATGTAATTCAAAGACTTCTTTTTTTTTACCAGATTTGCTAGGTATTTTCCTGGTTTATTACCCCATTTATATTTTTCTTGTACTACTCTGTTGTAGTCCTTCCTTTCTTCTTGTTCCATCCAGTCTTTTAATTGCTCTCTCTTTTGAGATAGTAGGCCGAAGATTTTGTTGTTTACTTGATTTTTGTGTTTTCGTTCCAATTCATAAATTTCTTTAATTATTTGTTGCATGTTTGTTTTCCTTTCCTGTTTTTTTCTTGCCCCTATGGCTATTAACTTGCCCCTAATAACAGATTTATGCGCCTCCCATATTGTTGCTTTCGATACCTCTGGTGTATCGTTTTCCTCAAAATATCTTTTAATTTCTTCTATGATGCTTTTTTCGGTCTCACTGTCTTCTAATAAAGTTTCGTTGATTCTCCATGGACCCCTTTCAAGGACTTCTCCTTTTATTTTCATTCTCAAGGTTACTGGGCTGTGATCTGAGGCGGTTATTATGCCTATTTTTGTTTCTTCTATTTCTTCCAAGTTTCTATGTTCGACCATGATGTAATCCAATCTGGAGTAAATTTTGTGTACTGTTGAGTAGAATGTGTAGTCCTTTGTGCTGGGGTGCTGAATTCTCCAAGGGTCTATTAGTTGCTGTTCATATAATGTTCTTTTTAATTTCTTTAGTTGATTTACCTCTTTGTCCCTTACTCTTGAGGTACTGTCCATTTTATTATCCATGCTGAAGTTGAAGTCTCCAGCTAGTATTAATTTTCCTTGCTTGAATTCCATTAGTATTTTAATTATATCTATCATATATTTTTTAGGGTTCTTATTAGGAGAGTAGACATTGGCCAATGTATATTTTACCCCGTGTATAGTTCCTGTAATAAAAAGATATCGACCCTCCGGGTCTATTTTCCTTTGATCTATTAGAAAACGTACATTTTTCCCTATACCGATGGCTACTCCTTTGGCCCTTCTTATTGGCGAGTCTCCTTGATACCATGTTGGTATGTTTCTTGAATAAATTTTGGCATTTGAGTTTTGGGTTATATGCGTCTCCTGTAGGAAAATTATTTCTGCTTTACTTTTTTCTAGTTCTCGGAGAATGATGTTTCTCTTCCCTGGGGAATTTAGTCCTCGGACATTGTAAGAGATTATTTTTATGCTGTTTACGTTTTCCATTCTTGTGCCTTTTCTTCCCCGCCCGTCCTCCGGCCCTCCCCCCCACGCGGTCCCCCTAGGAGACTGGATGGAGGGGACACCCAGCGGACGCCCGGAGTCTCCTCATCTCTTGTCTCAAAATAGGTGCGCCTATGTAACCACTCATGTGACTCAGACCTTTCCCTCCCCACCCTCCTTCCCTCCCTTTTCCCTCCTCCCACCCTCCCTTTTTTCTGATATGGGTTTTTTACCCCCATATTCTCTAGAGCTAAGAGCATTTTACTTTGTTTTGTGGGGCACGCTCTGCCCCCTCTGCTCTATTTATTGTGAGGCGGAGCTCTGTAAGACACCCTATTCCCCCCCTGCCTAAGCACTAATAGGGCGACCCCCTGTCCACTCCGTGAGTCCCTGTCTCCCTCTCCCTGCATTTTTGTTGTGTTTTACCAATCCTTTCACTTTCCTTTTTTCCCATCCCATCAACCCCAGCCCCCCCCCCTTTCCACTCTAAGGCCCCTTGCACCGTTGTGTGGTATTTTCTCAGATATTAATTTCCTCGAGAGTCCACATCTTGATGTCTGATCCTTGAATTTACTTGCCACTGCAGGTCATCTCCTGCCGTTATTCGCTCCTGACTATTTGCGTATTTTTCCAGTTCTGGGGAGGGGATTTCTAGTTTGTTGCAAAAGTCCGGAATCTCCTCCACATGTCTTAGCCTCGCACTTATTCCGTTTTTCCTTGCTATTAGACATGCTGGAAAACCCCAGTTGTATTGAATTTCTTGCTCCGGAGGATTTCTAATAATGGCTTTAGTATCCGTCGTCTTTTCAACGTTTCTTGAGAAATCTTGAAATATTTGTAATTTACCTCCCGCAAACTATTTGTGTTTTCCTCTTTAGGTTTATCCAGATCTGTTTTTTTTCTTCCCATTTTTCAAAGCGTACGATTACATCTCTAGGTATTTTCCTTGCGAACCTTTGAGGTTTTTTTACTCGAAAGACACTTTCTATTCCTATTGTGTTAGTTGTTTCCTTTCCCAAGATTTGGTTGAAGAGATTGTTTATTTTTTCTATTAGATTTTCTGCTTGTTCTGTTTCCGGTAACCCACGTATTCTCAAGTTTTTCTTTTCTTTTTATCTCTATTTTCTTGCTCTTCTATTTTATATGATTGTTCCTGTTGTTCCCGTTTTAATTTCTTTATTTCGTCTTCCAGTTCCTTTATGTTTTTTTGATGTAGGTCTACTTTGATCTCTACTTCTTCCACTCTGTTTAACATATATCCCATATCTTTATGGAGTGTTGACATCTCTGCTTTTAGGGAATTCTCTAGTGCCGCGAACATTTTTTCCATATCCTGTTTTGTTGGCAACTGTGGCCCTTGTTGTCCTTCCTCCTTTCCTCTGTCTTCCTCTCCCATTTCTGGCTCCATTCTGGGTTCTGAGAGGTGGCTGGTTTCTGTTTGTACTTTATACTGGCCTTTTTTATCCTTGTTGTCCTTCTCTTTTGTATCTATTTGTCTGCCCTTTGAACCCACTTGTTTCTCTCCTTCTCCGATTCCTTGCTGTATATACCTGTTCATAGGGCCTGGACTTGGGCCTAGGCTGGTCCTAGGTGATTTCGGTATTGCTCCCGCACTTCTTGTTGTTTTCCCCTTCATGTTTGTTTCTATGGCTGGATTTATAAGATCTTCGAAGCTGCCTTCCAGAATACCCCTTGATTGGGGTCTCTTAATGATGAAAAAATCTCCCAGCCTTCTTAAATTGACTTATTTTTACTAATATTTCTTTTGTTCCGTTCTCATACCCGGCATCCTCCCCACAACCCAATAATAGAAATAATTAATGAGATATGAGTAGTCCCCGTTTTCCAGAAGTTATGTTACTACCTTAAGTACATTAAGCATTCCTTGGTGCTGTTCAATTGTTTAAACCATAGTATTAAGTCCCCATGCACACGGACGTCTCCACAGCTGCTTTTCTGAGCCCTTTCTGCAGCTCAAAAAGGCCTGTCTATGTTAGTCTATGGCCCCGTGCCCACCTAGGCGTCTGAGCTGCAAGTGGCATAGGCGTTTTTAAGCTGCAAAAAAAAAAAAAATAAAACCCCAGGCCCAATAGGTTCTGAGAGACGTTTTTCCGCTGCAAAAATGCTCCAACGCTAAAAAACGCTCAAAAACGTCATTCACCAACGTCTTCCAGCGTTTTTAATCCATTAAAGAGAAGAAAAAAAAAAAAAAACGCTCAAAAACGCTATTGCAAAAATGCTGAAAAAAGCTGAAAAAAGTTAAAAAAAAGTCACTGCAAAGACACCGGTGTCTTCACAGCGCTTTTCCAACAGCCCGTGTGCATGAGGGCCCAGGTGCTCAGCAAAATAATTCAAATGTTTTAGCGATATAATGCAATCTAATTCAAGTATTCAGCAAAATGATTTATATATTCAGCAGTATAGTTCCAGTATGAGCTTATATGTTCCACATTTTTGTTACTATGAAATTTCTTCTTATTCTATAGTTTGTACTATCAAGCCTATAGTTAGTACCATTTGCAAAAAACAAAAACAAAAAAAAAAAATTTCACAAGAAAGGGAGATACTGCAGCAGCAGCAGCAGCAAGCAGGTGGGGGCTGGGAGACAACTCTTCCGTTGGCTTGTCTTTCTTTCACCTTCTCTTCTCCCCCGTCCCCCCCCCCGTTTTTATTGTTTTTCTTAGCTCACTTGATTCTACTTTTTCAGCTCTTTCGCCTTCATTTACTTTCACTTTTCATTCCATTTATTTCATTTTATTTCAATGTGATCTTTCCCTTTCTTTTGTTCTATTACTTTTCCTTTGCTTGTTCACTTCAAGACAATTGCAATAGAAAAGAGCCCAAAGAGGAAAAAAAAAAAAAAAACGCTCAAAAACGCTATTGCAAAAACGCTGAAAAAAGTAAAAAAAAAAAGTCACTGCAAAGACACTGGCGTTTTCACAACATTCTCCCAACAGCCCGTGTGCATGAGGGCCCAGGTGCTCAGCAAAATAATTCAAATGTTTTAGCGATATAATGCAATCTAATTCAAGTATTCAGCAAGATGATTTATATATTCAGCAGTATAGTTCCAGTATGAGCTTATATGTTCCACATTTTGTTACTGTGAAATTTCTTCTTATTCTATAATTTGTACTATCGAGCCTATAGTTAATACCATTTGCAAAAAACAAAAACAAAAAAAGACAAAAAAAAAAAGAAAAGAAAAATCACAAGAAAGGGAGATACTGCAGCAGCAGCAAGCAGGTGGGGGCTGGGAGACAACTCTTCCGTTGGTTTGTCTCTCTTTCACCTTCTCCCCTGTTCCCCCCCCCGTTTTTATTGTTTTTCTTAGCTCACTTGATTCTACTTTTTCAGCTCTTTCGCCTTCATTTACTTTCGCTTTTCATTCCATTTTATTTCAATGTGTTCTTTCCCTTTCCCTTTCTTTTGTTCTATTACTTTTCCTTTGCCTGTTCACTTCAAGACAATTGCAATAGAAAAAAGCCAAAAGAGGGAAAAAAAAATATAAAATAAAAATACGGTACTTATCTTTTAGTTGTTGTTGAAGTTGGGACAAAAAGGGACGCTCACTACTGCTTGTTGCTGCTCTCTGATGCTGCGAACGCTCAGGTGCTGTCTCTGATGTTATCAATCTGCCCAGGTCTGTCTGACCCGCTGAAGTCTCAGCTGTTCTCTGCTCTCAGCTCTTCAGTGTCCGCTGCCGCTGCTCCTTGCTCCACTCACCCACCTTCCTGGCTCTCTCTTCCGAAATTCCCCGGTGCACTTCAGCTGGTTCCTCCGCTCTCCGCGGCCGGCAACACCGCTGGGGACTTGAAACAGCCACCAGCAGCGCACCGTTTTCCCTGCTGCCGTCGCTTCCGAAGCGCTCCGATCTCCGCGGTTTTCCAGTTCTCCTAACCCCCCGTCCTTGATGAGCCTTCTAGCCCATCCGACTACGGAGGGGTGGGGGGGGGGGGATGCAGTCAGACGCAGGTACAAACTTCCTCTGGCTTACACCACAAGACAGCTCAGTGAGTGATGAGCAGGGGGGGCGGGGAGGGAAGCTACCTACACCTTCTCATCAGGCCGATCATTCCTCTCAGCTGCAGGGAGAGGGTTCTCAGGATCCTCACGCCGTGCACAGAGCCATTACCAGGCTCCTCCCTCCTCGTATACGATTATTTTTTGATGGTATCCCCTTTATGTGGGGATTTACCATTGTATTTCACGTTTTATGGACTGTCACATTATGCTTATTTAGATTTTTTAGCGCAGTCTCCTTCCTTTTTTAGTGGAGTAAAATGACCATTCTACGCTCTTAGAAATCCTGAAGGCGATGATTGGTTTTCGGGGTCCTGTTGGCGGCTAGGCTCCCAAAAAGTCCCACACATGTGCATCCCCATACTCAGGAGAAGCAGCAGAATGTATTTTAGGGTGTAATTCCACATATACCCATGACATGTGTGAGCAATATATCATTTATTGAAAAAATAAAAAAAAACTTGTGGAAAAATATAAAATATTCCATGGACTCAACATGCCTCTCCGCAAATAGCTTGGGGTGTCTACTTTCCAAAATGGGGTCATTTGGGGGGTTTTGAACTGTCTTGGTATTTTATGCACAACATTAGAAGCTTATGCCACGCATCACCCTCTCTTCTAACCACTTGAAGACAAAACCCTTTCTGACTCTGTTTACATGAAAATTTTTTTGCTAGAAAATTACTTTGAACCCCCAAACATTATATATATTTTAAAAGCAAAGGCCCTACAGATTAAAATGGTGGGTGTTGCATTTTTTTTCCTCACAGTATTTGCGCAGCGATTTTTCAAACGCAATTAAAAAAAACAAACTTTTTTGAATTTTAAAGCACTAAAACACACTATATTGCCAAAATGTTTGGAAAAATTTAAAAGAGGATCTTATGCCACATACATAGATACCAAACACAACATGCTTTAAAATTGCACACAACCGTGCAGCGGCGACAAACTACATTTTTAAAAGCCTTTACAGGTTGCCACTTTAGATTTACAGAGGAGGTCTACTGCTAAAATTACTGGTGCATTTGCTGTTTATATGACACAAGACCGACGCTTGAGTTCGCGTTTGTGTGTGAACATGGGGAGACAGGGGTGCTTTTTTTTTTATTTCTTTTGCTTTTTTATTTTTACTTGGTTCCTTTCATTTTTTTTTGTTATCACAGGGAATGTAAATATCCCCTATGATAGCAATAGGTAGTGACAGGTATTCTTTGAAAAAAAAATTGGGGTCTATTAAACTCTAGATCTCTCCTCTGCGCTCAAAGCATCTGACCACACCAAGATCGGTGTGAGAAGAAGCTTTCCCAATGGCGCTGTTTATATCCGGCGAAACTGTAGTCATGAAATGCTCATAGCTTTCCGGTTTCTTAGGCCATAGAGATGACTGGAGACATTCTGGTCTTCGATCAGCTCTATGGTCATCTGGCGGAACCACCGGCTGCATTCTAAGAAAGATAAGATGATACCTTAAACCAGGTATCATTCTAGTAAACCCACTAAAAGTCCAGCAACATAACAGTAACTTGCTAGTCCTTGTTGGGCATATATTGTAATGTTCTTTTTTTTCATGCAGCCTGTGGGCTGAATGAAAAAAGAGATTAAATCGGTGTGTATGTCCACCATTAGAATACCCCCCTGCATCCACCCACTTCTAATGATGGGCATACATGCACCCTTTTCTTTTTAACTGTGGTGGTGAAATCAACTCCTACAGCGCTGGAGTCGCTGATTTACGTATCGTGAGTGCAAACGCTGTTACTGTCAAGATAAATAAATCAGTGCTGCAGCTGAATGGCGTACCTGAAAAGAAAATAATGGTTAACAATAAAACACAGAAAACAGTAAAGTATAAAAGAATTACATACCTGAAAAGCAAACATGATAAAAGATGGTAACAAAACATTGGTTGATATAGACAGCAGGACGGTGGCCATGGAAGTCGGAATTCGCTAAGGAGTGTGTGTAACAACTCACCTGCCGAATCAACTAGCCCTGAAAATGGATGGCGCTGGAGCGTCGGGCCCATTACAGTAGGAGGGCCACCGCGGTGCGCGCGGAAGCCCTGGGTGGAGCCGCCGCGGGTGCGGATCTTGGTGGTAGTAGCAAATATTAAAAATGATAACTTTGAAGGCCGAAGTGGAGAAGGGTTCCACGTGAACAGCAGTTGAACATGGGTCAGTCGGTCCTGAGAGATAGGCGCGGGCCGTTCGGAAGGGACGGGCGATGTCCACCGTCACCCCCGATCGACTGAAAGGGAGTTGGGTTCATATCCCCAAACCTGGAGCGGTGGAGACGGGCGCCTCACGGCATCCAGTGCGGCGAGACCGATCCCAGAGAAGCCGGAGGGAGCCCTGGGGAGAGTTCTCTTTTCTTTGTGAAGGGCAGGGCGCCTGGAATGGGTTCGCACCGAGAGGCCCGAGCCTTGGAAACCGTTGCGGTGGCGTCCGGTGAGCTCTCACTGGCCCTCGAAAATCCGGGGGAGAGAGTGTAAATCTTGCACCGGGCCGTACCCATATCCGCAGCAGGTCTCCAAGGTGAACAGCCTCTGGCATGTTAGAACAATGTAGGTAAGGAAAGTCGTCCATAACTATAACATAAATCCATAACTTCGGGATAAGGATTGGCTCTAAGGGATGGGTCGGTTGGGCTGGGGTGCGAAGCAGGGCTGGGCGTGTGCCGTGGCTGGACAAGTCCCCTCCTTGCAAAACTGCTGCAGCTCCTTCAAGTTGGATGGTTTGCACTTGTGAACAGCAATCTTTAAGTCTGACCACAGATTTTCTATTGTATGGAGGTCTGGGCTTTGACTAGGCCATTCCAACATTTACATGTTACCCCTTAAACCACTCAAGTGTTGCTTTAGCAATGTGTTTGGGGTCATTGTCCTGCTGGAAGGTGAACCTCCATCCTAGCCTCAAATCACACACAGAGTGGCACAGGTTTTGCTCAAGAATATCCCTGTATTTAGTACCATCCATCTTTCTCTCAACTCAAAACTGATCCCCAGGTTAACTGAATGGAAGATGGAATCTAAAATGACAAATCATTCTTTGCTACCAAACTAGGGCAGACACTAAATACGAAGTCTGTCCAAAAAGCATCCAGCCATGGAATATAAAAACTAGACACATTTATTGAAGAAGATACAAGAAATATTGTACAATGAGGTCTCTGTTCCCTTTAAAGTAGGCACCTTGGGACTTTACACAGTTCTCCCAGAGTGTCTTCCACTGTTCAATACACTACAAAATTTTTTGATGTAATCGCTTTAAACTGCCTTGTCATATTTTCCTGAATCTTATCGACTGTCTGAAATCTTTCATTTCAAAAGGTGATTTTAGTTTTGGGAGAAGCCAGAAGTCACAAGCCACCAAATATGGGCTGTAGGGGGCTAAGTCACCTGGGTGATTTGATATTTTGCCAAAAAACTCTGCACGATAAGTGACGCATGGGCAGGCGCGTTGTGATGAAGCTGCCAATCACCGGTTTCCCAAAGCTGCGGGCATTTTCATTGGTACTACTCCTTAGTAATGGTTTATCCTGGAGGAGTGTAGTCGTGATGGACAAAACCTTCCCAGTCAAAAAACACAGTTAACGTGGTCTTGATCCTGATACGACTTTGCCGTGCCTACTTCGGGCGTGGAGACATTCTCAGGTGTTCTGCTTGCTGCAGGCCTTCCAGAACGTGGATCACTTTCAAAAAGATTCTCAACCATCTTTGAAGAGTTTGTGCCACACACTTATTTGCGCTGTACTCATTGCATCATCCCTGAAAGCCTTCTGAATAATACAAATAGTTTTGGCAGGGGAATGTTCAAGCGCAACGCAAAATCTGAGGCAGGTTTGTTGCTCTACTCGCAAAGTAATTTTGAATGCGATGGCCACACAGTACACATGCTCACTCAAAAGGCATCTAGTGCCCCCACTAATTCAGTGAAGTACTCATTGTTCATGTATGCGCATTACAATCTACTCTCCTTTGCTGCCAGACTACACTGATGTAGCTCAGTGTTCTTTTTATATTGACAAAGGCTGGACTTTTTCCGGACAGACCTCGTTGTGTTGGGGTCACATCCTGCCTCTTTGGTTCTAGCAGCTCAGGAGCTGCTTGGACCAGTTTCATGAGAAATCACTTGCAGACCGCAACGTGCCTTGCAAACGTATTCCCCCCCACCCCGGCATTTTTTGTGTTTTGTTGCCTCACAACCTGGAATTAACATGGATTGTTTGAGGATTTGCATCATTTAACAGAACATGGCCACAACTTTGCTTCACAATAAAAAAAAAAAATATTCAAACAAATAGAACAAAATAACAGAAAAAGTCAATGTGCATAACTATTCACCCCTCTAAAGTCAATACCTTTGTAGAGCCACCTTTTGCGGCTATCACAGCTCCAAGTCACTTTGGATAAGTCTCTATGAGCTTGCCACATCTTACCACTGGAAATTTTGCCCATTACGCCTTGCAAAACTGCTGCAGCTCCTTCAAGTTGGATGGTTTGCGCTTGTGAACAATCTAAGTCTGGCCACAGATTTTCTATTGGATTGAGGTCTGGCCTTTGATTAGGCCATTCCAACACATTTACATGTTTCCCCTTAAACCACTCAAGTGTTGCTTTAGCAGTGTGTTTGGAGTCATTGTCCTGCTGGAAGGTGAACCTCCATCCTAGCCTCAAATCACACAGAGTGGTACAGGTTTTGCTCAAGAATATCCCTGTATTTAGCACCATCCAACATTCCCTCAACTCTGACTAGTTTCCCAGTCCCGACTGCTGAAAAACATCCCCACAGCATGATGCTGCCACCACCATGTTTCACTGTGGGTGTTCACTGATGGTGTTTTTTGGGTGATGTGTTGGGTTTGTGCCAGACAGTGTTTTCTTTGATGGCCAAAACGTTCAATTTTAGTCTCATCAGACCAGAGCACCTTCCTCCTTTTTTGGGAGTCTCCCACATGCCTTTTCGCAAATTCAAAACTTAGCCAAGTAACTAACCAACTTAGACTATTGTGTTCTGATCCATCACATACAATTCAGATTAAAAAAAAACAATGAACTAAAGGCTGTAATGTAACAAAATAGGTAAAAAAGCCAAGGGGGTGAATACTTTTGCAAAGCACTGTATATATATTTATTTTAGTTTTTTTACACTTTTATTTGTAATTGTAACGGTTCCAGGTTCAGGTCTCTCAAAATGTGATGGCATCTTTGGAGACCCTGTGAAAGTGAACCCTAGTGTTACCTGTTTATTATATTTAGATTTAATATCTCAAAGATATGATGTGGGTTAAATGAGAGTTCTTTGACCAAGAGTGAAAGCTTTAACACAATAAGAACATTTATTGGTGAGTAGTTGAAAGTATCTAATATACAACCATATATCTATAGTCTATACACCAAGGAAGAAAATATTAGGTTAAAATAATAGAGTATATTCATCAAAATACAAACATCAAACAAACATATGGCAAGCAGGTATACCTTTAAGGGCTGGGAGCTGACCTGATATTTACTGGTAGTGATGTTTTTAGGCCCACGTCAGATTCATGACTCCTCTCCTCTATGTGAAATCCCACTAATATAGGCCCATCTCTCATTGATTTGAACAGAGCCCCCTGATTCTGTTACCCCTCTCCTCCCTCCGGGCGTATATCCTCCAAGATTGGACAATTTTCCCTGCCCCTTAATTTAGCATTGCTCAGCCCCTCAATAGCACCTCCTCTCTTGGGGAGATAATTAGTTTGAAGAGAAATGAACTAAAGAGAAGGTCATCCCTTCTCATGAATGGGGCACTTAACTATGCATGGTCATAGCCAGGGCAAATTGTCCATTCCTGAACAGATGAAAGAAATATACTCAGCAAATCAAACACCCTTTGAAGTGAATAAAGGGTTGGTTAACACAGGGGACTACAAAGCCTTTATCTTAGCTAATGAATTCGGCCCGTCAAGTCTCCACTACAGTATTCAACTCAGATGGTATCTCTTCCTTGCATTTTAATTTACGCCAGGTAAATAGCAGAGCATCTCCCATAACACGCACATGCCTAACATTCCTGCAAGTCAAAAGGAACTGTTAAATGAATTAGATACTCAAGCCCAAAGCCTATCATTTTTTTACATCTAGATAGGTTAACCACTTACCCACAGCAATATTTTGTACACACTAATCTTATTTCTTCTTCTAAACTATATAAACACACACACACATATATAAATATTCCCAGTTGCTAATGGAGATTACTCAAACTCCCCATAAGGCAACAGATGACCCCTTGTGGCAAGTTGAGACAGATGAGACGAGGCCACACTCAAGTAATTGTTTATGTCTAATCTCCTTTAGTGAGTTCAGTTTCTCCCTCTGCCATCTTAGAAGTCGGCCAAGATATATCACCATGGCCATCATAAAGCACAGTAACCCACACTGCAATAAGAGAAGACCTTTTATTCCCATTTCCACCCAGGTTCTAGTGGTGACCAAGCTGAAATCCCCATCATGTAAAAAGTCCATTCAACCCTTTTCCTGTGTTTACCATATCATTGCTAATTTGAATTAAATGGGTACCCTTCCTTGCAAGCAGATTGTGAAGGTTTACTGACAGGGTATCAATTTTTATATCAAAATGGGGTATGTATGGCATAAGATCTAGGACATCAGGGGTACTCTCAATGATATAGTCTTCTATTAACACTGGTATGGGGGTTACTACAGTTTTACCAATAATATAGTGTACTCATGTGGAGTGAAGCAAAAATTTGGATAGGGTATTGGACACGACTGACCCCCATAGAGGAATGTCTGGTGATTGGTAACGACACAGTACAGTCCATCCATGTGGTAGGTGACCTTTGTGCTTGGTGTTCTCCATTTTGTCAACCTAACGGGGCAGTTGGCTTCCATCTCACTTGGACTGGTTTCTTGATGTGGTTGGCATGGACTTTCCCTTGCTACTTTGGCTGTGGGATCCGGGTCATTGCTTAGAACACAGACTAGAGTGTCGATTTCGAACACATCACAACGGCATAAGTACCTATTGTCTTTGACAGTACAGCAAGCAGTGTGTGGTGCGTTCCATCGCCCTTCAACTTGAACATTTCGGGGAGGTGCAACCTTTCCTTGTACACGTGGTTTGAGGTACCCGAGGGAGTGTATGGACGCCCTTGTGTTAAAGTAGTCATCTTGTGGATGGAACACTGGCAGCGACATGGTGAAGGACACATACATTACATCACGGTAGGCGCACAGTGACTGGCTCTTCTTGCAAGCAAATGGCCCTCTATTTGGGTGTGGTGTCACTATCCCTATATTTCGAATTGTGGAAATCAGCAAAGGTTTGCACTTTTCTCACGAATGTACATTCATTCCACCACTAATATTAGTGTGAGTACAATACCATTGGGTAAGGTCTGTATCTTTTAATATATCAGGGATTTTACCTGCTTGAATATCTCAGATGACATTAGTGACCTTTGTCAAAACAAAATTTCCATACGCAGTGCATATTACCTCTTTGCCCATACCATCCTCTCTAGCTTTCTCATTATTTATATTTATGATTTTGTTTATTTTCTGTTGTGTCTTTTCAAACAACTGGGCAATATCCTTCAGGTTATAAACCATAAACCTTTCCTCCTCTGCAAGCTCCTCATCACCCTGCAGAACTGGTTTCAGCACTTGGCAACCCTCTTTCTGTTCGAAATTTCCGATATGCCTGTGAAACGCTGACAAATCGGGTCGGTTCCGAATTGACATGCCAGATCCAAAAAGTCCTGGGATGGACTCAAGTATGCTGTCCAAACCCTTTAACTTTCTGGATCTGAAAATGCCCCTGTGGGTGAGGTTTGGTTCTGCAAATGGATCCTGAGTTCAGCTTGCCTGGAAAGCAATCAAATCTACCAGCAAGGAAGAATAAAACAGACACATTTGTCCGGGCACATGAGCCAAATTTAGCCATGTTCCACTGGGACAAATTAAGTATCACAGGTACATGAATGAACTTCACGTTACTAAACAATATTCCAGGGATTGATGTTCCCGTTAGGCCACTAGGTGGTCCCTCTTGCAGTAATGGGCATTCTAAGGATGTTGGTTTGTAATAGGGGATTGCAGCTGTATTCTTGGCCAAAGTTGTAGGAGCAGGGGTGTTAGTCTTTGGGGATACATGCAAGGTAACTTTTCCTGGGACGTACTGAAGAGTGGATGCATGTGTGTTGCTAAACAAGGGGATGGGGATAACAAAGGAATATTTCCACTCTCCAGCATCACTTAACCGTGTCTCTTGAGTCAACAAGGATCCGTTCTGAAAACTCCTGACTCTATCCCGGTAGTCAGTGACATTCCCAGCAACACCATTAACCCAGACTAGATGATTATCGATGGGACTCCACCAATAAACTTGCTTCCCCACAGTCCCTACAATTGCCACAGGCAGTAAGATGGATTCCCCCTCTAGGCAGTAGACTGGATTCTTGTCGACGATTACGCTGATGAGTGGTCCAGTCTCCTTTCCCTTGGTATGTCCGATGAGATGGAGCAGGAACACAATCCACATCGACTTCATGGCTCTAAAAAGGAAAGAAAGCAGCACATTTTAGTTGCTTTCTTTGGCTCCATAGAACAGTTTCAGTTGGTTCGCACAAACCCATTTATTTTGTGTATTTTTGCCCTCCTCTATTCTGATCTTATATACAGGACTTAATTTGTCAATAATGGAAAATGGGTCTCTCCATTTTTGACTTAAGACTGTTAACCAGGGGATGTAGCTCCAAGAACATAAACTCTGTCTCCTATGACCCAAATGCATTCTCAAACTCCTTTGTCAAAATACGCCTTGGCCTTCTTTTGACTTTTACCCATTTGTGCAGCTGCAAATACATGGATCCCTTTTACTGCTTTTTGGAGCCTAATGAGGTATTGGTCCATTGAAAGTCTGTCTATGGTAGGGGTATGCATCTCTAGCCAGAGATGTTTAGGGAGTCTCATCTGTCTACCTGTAAGCACTTCAAAGGGTGTCAACCGGGTAGCATATAAGGGGGTTGCTCGGATGGCCATGGCCAGTAATGGCAACAGATTATCTTAGTTCTTACCATTGATGTGGACTGTTAAATGAATTAGATACTCAAGCCCAAAGCCTGTCATATATTTACATCTAGATAGGTAAACCCCCTTACCCACAGCAATATTTCATACACACTAATCTTATTTCTTATTCTAAACTATATATTATATATACATATACACACAAATATTTCCAATTGCTAATGAGATTACTCAAACTCCTCATAAGGCAACACTAGACTGTGCCGTGCTGTACCCTACGCTAATACTCCATTCACCGATGCAAAGACAAGGTTGACCAGAACAGGAGGGACAATAATAGCGGGTGTCAACCACTTCTGGACTGGCTCAAGACGATATACGTGGGCACTTTGAAGAGGGGTATCGTTATAGCAGCAGCTAGCTGCCATAGCCCCGTTATCCTCTTCTTAAGTGAGTGGCCCGCTTTGAGATAAAAGTGGTCTCTGCGGCGTATTCGCAGCCAGATCACTTAATTGGTGGTGGGAGAGGGGCCCCCCTCCTCCCGCTGCCTACTGGTCCCCTGGAGGCGATCGGTTCCTTCTTCCTGCTTGACATGGAGCCGAGTGAGGGGAAGATGACCCCCATTGCAGGGCGGAAGTGACGTCAAAATGTCACTTCCGCCCATAGCTCTTAAAGGGAGATTTTCTTAAATTGCATTTTAGTGTAAATATGAGATCTGAGGTCTTTTTGTCCCCAGATCTCATCTTTAAGAGGTCCTGTCAAGCTTTTTTTCTATTACAAGGGATGTTTACACCCCTTGTAATAGGAATAAAAGTGACTTTTTTTTTTTTTAAAGAACAGTGTAAAAAAGTTAAACAAGAAAAAATAAACCGTTTAACGCGCCCCGTCCCGCCGTGCATGCAGAAGCGAATGCATACGTGAGTAGTACCCGCGTATGAAAACAGTAACTCAAAACATGCAACCTGTAGAATTTTTTTTAAACATCTCCTATGGAAATTAAGGGTAAAAGTTTGTCGCCATTCCACGAGCGGGCGCAATTTTGAAGCATGACATGTTGGGTATCAGTTTACTGTGGTCTTTTTTAATTAAAAAAAATATTTTTTCCAAAAAAAAGTGCGCTTGTAAAGACTGCTGCACAAATATAGTGTGACACAAAGTTTTGCAACAACCGCCATTTTAATCTCTAGGGTGTTAGAAAAAAAACTATATATAATGTTTGGGGGTTCCAAGTAATTTTCTAGCAAAAAAAAAAAAAAAAAAAAACTCTCAGAAAGAGGCTCGGTCCTTAAGTGGTTAAAATGCATGAACCGCAAGATCTGCTCGTATCCAGCCCTGGTCAAGGAAACAGAGCATATGGTGAATTGCATCAGTGGACCAATATGACCTTAACTCACTTTTTTTAGTTATGCCCATGAGGAGGGAGAGGCCCAGAAAGGTCTTAAATTCTGGAAACCGTAATAGGTTTCCATTCTCCATATTGGGGACACAGTGACAGGGAGTGAAGGCGTTACCTGGGGGGCAATCAGGGGGTGAAATGTGTGCCTACGTATACTGTGTCAGTGTAGTGTTGGTGCGACTCACTTTTAGATGTCCTCTCTCCACGCTATGGAACCGAAAAGAATTTCAGGATGGGAGGTGACATCACTTCCTCTGCCTGTGTTTACAATTCACAGGCAGAGGAGGCATTTTATTGGTCAGAACCGATCAGATCCAGGCCAGAAATCATTGGCCTTGACCTGAAGACTGATCAGTTTGCAACGAATCCGATCGCCGTGAGCGCCAGCGACGTACAGGTACGTCGTTTTGCGCATCCGTTTTATTCTGCCAGCATATATTGGCATGAGCCGGTCAGCAAGTGGTTAAATGCAGCCGGGGATGGTATTAAACAATAGGATATTAACATTCAGTATTATAAAGTTTCCGTTTAGATGGTCAGTACCTGGAGTCCTGTGGTGTGCATAGGTGTCTTCACGGTTCCGACTGAATCGTAATGCGCATGCGCCGTCTGTCACCACCCCATCAATCTCCGGCGTGCCGTGGTGTCCTAGTGCTACAGACGCAAGAGAGCAGGGGTGCCCTCTACTGTCTGGAGGAGCAAGAATCTCCTTTACCAGACAGTAACAGCCAAGCTAAAACAAGGACAGGGGCCACAGGGATGACAGGAGAGGACCCAATGATGGAAATTGGTTTGAAGGAGCAACAGCGCTCGGCGGCACGATAAGAATGGGCACCCCTGGGGAGGAAAAAGGTCCCCCAGATGAAATGCCCCGGGCGTCTGAATGGTTACCTAAATGTCCAGAGTGGCTAGACATTATTTTGTGATATTTACAGTATACATATTTTTCTTATCAGAAGGCTCTAATGCCAAGCGGACAGTATCCCCTGAGGAAGCACAGTTTGAGGGTGAAACATTTTGGGAATTACGCTAATACCGCTGTACCTATAAGGACTGTATCATATGAGTCTACCGTACTGATGTTTGAAATAAAATTTTAATTTTTTTAATTGAATTTTTGGATTTTTTCTAAAATGCACCTAAAAAAATCCCATAAATCATCAACTATACTTACTTTAATAATAAATTCTGATCATTTCCAAATGCCCTTCCAAATATGTGGGTGTTGCTGAATTATTTATCTAGAGGGGCTGGAATTTCTTTTCTATTTGGATTTGCTTTGTATTGCTTTTGTGGGTATGGCTCTACATGCTAGAGATCAGCTGCAGTGGCTTAAATTACTAAGTGGGTAAGCTGCCTATATGTTGCGCTTAACTGACAGGTAAGCGCACATGAACAAAAGCCACACTAAACCAAAAAAAAGATAAAAAACACAGAAAGCAGAAGATTACATGGTTCATCAATCCCAGGCAGAGAAAAACTGATCCCCAGGTTAACTGAATGGAAGATGGAATCTAAAATGACAAATCAGCATTCTTTGCCACCAAACTAGGGCAGACACTAAATACGAGATCTGTCCAAAAAGCATCCAGCCATGGAATATAAAAACTAGACACATTTATTGAAGTAGATACAAGAAACATTGTACAGGTTAACTGAAGGTCTCTGTCCCCTTTAACCACTTCCCACCCGGTCAATAGCAGATTGACGTCCAGGAAGTGATTCTGTTATCCTGACTGGGCGTCATATGACGTCCTTCAGGATAACATGCCACCACGCGCCCGCTCCACTGATCTCAGTAAAGAGCCTCCAACGGAGGTTCTTTACCACATGATCAGCCGTGTCCAATCACGGCTGATCACGATGTCAATAGGAAAAGCCGTTGATCGGCTTTTCTTTACTCGCGTCTGACAGACACGAGTAGAGGAGAGCCGATTGGCGGCTCTCCTGACAGAGGGGTCTGCGCTGATTGTTTATCAGCGCAGCTCCCCCTCGGATGCCCACACTAGACCACCAGGGAAGCCCCCAGGACCACCAGGGAAGTGGGCAACATGTGGATGGCCAGGTATGTACCCCATGGCCATCCACATGTGCAAATGATGCCCAATCTGTGCCAGTCAGTGCCCACAAACTGACTGGCACTATCATGTACCAAAAAAAAAAATCAGTGATGCCCAGCAATGCCACCCATCAATGTCATCAGTGCCACCCAGTGTCCAGCAGTGCCACCTATCAGTTCCAATCCATGCCCATCTGTGCCACCTATCAGTGCCACCCAAATGTACCCATCAGTGCCACCCATAAGTACCCATGAGTGCCCATCAGTGCTGCATACCAGTGCCACCTATCAGTGCCCTATGAGTGCCCATCAGTGCTGCATACCAGTGCCACCTATCAGTGCCCTATGAGTGCCCATCAGTGCTGCATACCAGTGCCACCTATCAGTGCCCTATGAGTGCCCATCAGTGCTGCATACCAGTGCCGCCTATCAGTGCCCTATGAGTGCCCATCAGTGCTGCATACCAGTGCCGCCTATCAGTGCCCGTCAGTGCCACCTCATTGGTGCCCATCAGTGCCGCCTTATCAGTACCCGTCAGTGCAGCCATATTAGGGCCCGTCATTGAAGAAAACGTACTTATTTACAAAAAATTTTAACAGAAACAAAGAAAAACGCTTTTTTTTTTTCAAAATTTTCGGTCTTTTATTTGTTGCGCAAAAAATAAAAATCGCAGAGGTGATCAAATACCACCAAAAGAAAGCCCTATTTGTGGGAACAAAATGATAAAAAATTAATTTGGATACAGTGTTCTATGCCCGTGCAATTGTCATTCAAAGTGCGACAGTGTTGAAAGCTGAAAATAGGCTTGGGCGGGAAGGTGTCTAAGTGCCTGGTATTGAAGTGGTTAAAGTAGGCACCTTTGGACTTTGCACAGTTCTCCCAGAGTCTCTTCCACTGTTCAATACACTCTACAAAATCTCTTGGTGGAATCGCTTAAAGCTGCCTTGTCGTATTTTCCTGAATCTCATCGATTGTCTGAAATCTCTCATTTCAAAGGTGATTTTAGTTTTGGGAAAAGCCAGAAGTCACAGGCCACCAACCGATCAGATCCAGGCCAGAAATCATTGGCCTTGACCTGAAGACTGATCAGTTTGCAACGAATCCGATCATCGTGAGCGCCAGCGACGTACAGGTACGTCGTTTTGCGCACCCGTTTTATTCTGCCAGCATATATTGGCCTGAGCCGGTCAGCAAGTGGTTAAATGCAGCCGGGGATGGTATTAAACAATAGGATATTAACATTCAGTATTATAAAGTTTCTGTTTAGATGGTCAGTACCTGGAGTCCTGTGGTGTGCATAGGTGTCTTCACAGTTCCGACTGAATTGTACCGTGCATGCGCCGCCTGTGTCACCACCCCATCAATCTTATGTACTTATTTACAAAAAATTTTAACAGAAACAAAGAAAAACGCTTTTTTTTTTTTTCAAAATTTTCGGTCTTTTTTTATTTGTTGTGCAAAAAAAAAAAATTGCAGAGGTGATCAAATACCACCAAAAGAAAGCCCTATTCGTGGGAACAAAATGATAAAAAATTAATTTGGATACAGTGTTGTATGACAGTGCAATTCAAAACCAAAAGGTGTATACTGCGCAATCCCTATGAAGTATTCGATAAACAAAAAAGCGAAAAACCTATGTCTGTGAAAAACTTAAGAAAAAATTAATGCTGCTGCAACCCTGAATGTGAGACAACCTCCATTTTGTATAGTATGACAGTGCAATTGTCATTCAAAGTGCGACAGTGCTGAAAGCTGAAAATTGGCCTGGGCGGGAAGGTGTCTAAGTGCCTGGTATTGAAGTGGTTCAAGTAGGCACCTTTGGACTTTGCACAGTTCTCAAATAGTCTCTTCCACTGTTCAATACACTCAATAAAATCTCTTGGTGGAATCGCTTAAAGCTGCCTTGTCGTATTTTCCTGAATCTCATCGGCTGTCTGAAATCTCTCATTTCAAAGGTGATTTTAGTTTTGGGAAAAGCCAGAAGTCACAGGCCACCAAATATGGACTGTGGGGGGCTAAGTCACCTGGGTGATTTGATATGTTGCCAAAAAACTCTGCACGATAAGTGACGCATGGGCAGGCCCGTTGTGATGAAGCTATCAATCGCCGGTTTCCCAAAGCTGCGGCCATTTTCATTGGTACTACTCCTTAGTAATGGTTTAGCCTGGAGGAGTGCAATCGTGATGAACACCTTCCCAGTCAAAAAACACAGTTAACATGGTCTTGATACGACTTTGCCACTTCGGGCGTGGAGACATTCTCAGGTGTTCTGCTTGCTGCAGGCCTTCCAGAATGTGGATCACTTTCAAAAAGATTCATTCTCAACCATCTTTGAAGAGTTTGTGCCACACACTTATTTGCGCTGTACTCATTGCATCATCCCTGAAAGCCTTCTGAATAATACAAATAGTTTTGGCAGGGGAATGTTCAAACGCAACGCAAAATCTGAGGCAGGTTTGTTGCTCTACTTGCAAAGTAATTTTGAATGCGATGGCCACACAGTACACATTGCTCACTCAAAGGCGTCTAGTGCCCCCACTAATGCAGTGAAGTCATCATTGTTCATGTATGTGCATTACAATCCACTCTCCTTTGCTGCCAGGCTACACTGATGTAGCTCAGTGTTCTTTTTATATTAACAAAGGCTGGACTTTTTCCGGACAGACCTCATTGTGTTGGGGTCCCATCCCGCCTCTTTGGTTCTAGCGGCTCAGGAGCTGCTTGGACCAGTTTCATGAGAAATCACTTGCAGAACGCAATGTGCCTTGCAAAAGTATTCCCCCCCCCCTGGCATTTTTCATGTTTTGTCACCTCACAACCTGGAATTAACATGGATTGTTTGAGAATTTGCATCATTTAATTTACAGAACATGCCCACAACTTTGCTTCACAATAATAACAAAAAAATATTCAAATAGAACAAAATAACAGAAAAAAGTCAAGCTGCAAAACTATTCACCCCTTAAAGTCAATACCTTTGTAGAGCCACCTTTTGCAGCTATCACAGCTCCAAGTCGCTTTGGATAAGTCTCTATAAGCTTGCCACATCTTACCGTTGGGATTTTTGCCCATTACTCCTGCAAAACTGCTCCAGCTCCTTCAAGTTGGATGGTTTGAGCTTGTGAACAACAATCTTTAAGTCTGACCACAGATTTTCTATTGGATTGAGGTCTGGCCTTTGACTAGGCCATTCCAACACATTTACATGTTCCCCCTTAAACCACTCAAGTGTTGCTTTAGCGGTGTGTTTGGAGTCATTGTCCTGCTGGAAGGTGAACCTCTGTCTTAGCCTCAAATCACACAGAGTGGTACAGGCTTTGCTCAAGAATATCCCTGTATTTAGCACCATCCATCTTTCCCTCAACTCTGACCAGTTTCCCAGTCCCGACTGCTGAAAAACATCCCCACAGCATGATGCTGCCACCACCGTTTTTCACTGCGGGGATGGTGTTCTTTGGGTGATGTGATGGGTTGGGTTTGCGCCAGAGAGCATTTTCTTTGATGGCCAAAAAGTTCAATTTTAGTCTCATCAGGCCAGAGCACCTTCCTCCATACATTCTGGGAGTCTCCCACATGCCTTTTCACAAACTCAAAACGTGCAATTTTGTTTTTTTGCTGTAAGTAAAGGCTTTCTTCTGGCCACTCTGCCATAAAGCCCAACTCTATGGAGCGCACGGCTTATTGACGTCCTATGTACAGATACTTCAATCTCTGCTGTGGAACTCTGCAGCTCCTCCAGGGTTACCTTCGGTCTCTGTACTGCCTCTCTGATTAATGCCCTCATTGCCCGGTCCGTGAATTTTGATGTGCGGCCATCTCTTGGCAGGTTTGCTGTTGTGCCATGTTCTTTCCATTTGGTTATGATAGATTTAATAGTGCTCCTAGGGATCATCAAAGATTGATATTTTTTTATAACCCAACGCTGACTTGTACTTCTCAACATTGTCCCTTACTTGTTTGGAGAGTTCCTTGGTCTTCATGGCAGTGTTTGGTTAGTGGTATCTCTTGCTTAGGTGTTGCAGCCTCTGGGGCTTTTCAAAAAGGTGTGTATATGTAATGACAGATCATGTGACACTTCGATTGCACACAGGTGGACATCCTTTCACTAATTATGTGACTTATGAAGGTAATTGGTTGCACCAGAGCTTTTTATGGGCTTCATAACAAAAGAGGTGAATACATACGCAGATGCCAATTATCAGTTTTTTATTTCTGAAAAATAGTTTTATGTATATATTTTTCTAATTTTACTTCACCAACTTAGACCATTGTGTTATGATCCATCACATATAATTCAGATTAAAAAAACATTGAACTAAAGGCTGTAATGTAACAAAATGGGTAAAAAGCAAAGGAGGGTAAATACTTTTGCAAGGCACTGTATATATACGTATTGCGGTCGGCAAGTGGTTAAGGAACATGTTTTAACACTGCCTCACCTTAACAATTTAGTTACATGTCTAGGTGTCTTCTTAGTAGAGTTCACAAACATGATCTCCTTTCATGGAAAAGATACCTGCAAAGACTTTGTAATGGCTGTGACAGCATGATGGTGCTGGAAATTCTGGTACAGATATTTTGCTTAAAAAGCCAGTATAAAGACAGAACCATGCAGCAGCCATGTAAAACAAATATATTGTGGTAGGATTTGGCCTTTAAGTTACCCCAGCACTAGGGTCCAACCAAGACACTGCCTGCATGGAGTTTCTCCACATGCTTCAGTGGGTCTCCTCCCACACTCCAAAAGACATGCTGGTAGGTTTATTGGCTCCAGTTTAAACTGGTTCTACTATGTGTATGTGAGGTAGGGACCACAGATTGTAAACTCCGAGGATAGGCAAAGATGTAAATGTACAATTAGTAAAGTGCTGTGTAAATTTTGGTCGCTACATAAATACCTGTAAAAAAACAAAATATGTAGTGTCCCTTTAAGAATAGAAAACACATTCTCCAGAAGCAAAACAAGAAGCTTTGTAGAAAGGTTTAAAATCCATTATCCTTTATTCAGGATTTGGAACCTGGGTAACCAATATAGACATAATATACATTATAAATGAAGATGTATAGTCATGGTAGCTAATGTAACAAAATGATGCAGGAGGTTTCTTCAGTATATTTCAATAAGCAGCTTATTTCTAGTCAATAAATCTCCATAAAAAACAAACAAAACAGAGGAGTAAAATCGGTCCAAAAAATTAATAAAAAGAGATAAAAAGGTATTTATAATGACTAAACTTAAGAGGTAAACCTGGGATTGCAAGAAATAAAATTGACTTTTGCCGATACTGAAATAGCCTAATTAGCAGTATTTTGGCAACAGGAAACATATCAAAGAGTAGTAGGACAAAAAATTAGATCTAAAAGCCTCACGCAAACACAGCAATGGATTCCGATTTAGAAGTCATACCAGCGTTAACTTGTTGAAAATATAAATAATAAAGTCACAAGAAACAGACCTTGTGTAGTTAAAAAAAGCATATTTAATCTGGTCATACAGAAGTAGTACGCATTAGGAACATCATGCAAAAAAACTAAAATATGAACCCTGGAAAAAGTGAATCTACTTAAGGCATTTTGAGTGATGTTTTGCTCTTGGGAGACAGGTCAAAAATAAAAGAACAATGTGAAGACCTTTAAGGAGCAAGGTCTACCATGTTTAAAATAGTAAAGAGCAACACTGTCACAGCTACTAAATCACACTTCACTATTGTAGCTGTTCTTTACTAATGAAAAATAAATAACAAGGTAGGGCAAAGATCATTAGGAACCAGTCAAATTTAAATAAGATCACAATTGGCAATGACAGACTAGTTGTAGTTGCTAATCCAACTTTTAGTGTCACTTCTATGCAATAAATTAGGCAGTTCGCAGCAAATTAGAACTTAGCGCTAGGCATTAATAAAAAAAAATCCTTGTATTGACAGCTTATAAAGTTGGAAGTAGTTTGCCTCTTCTGGCTTTTGCAGCTAGGATTGTGAACAAGTTAAAAAATGCTGATCTACAAATCTAGCAAAGCAGATTGCATTTTAATGGCTAATAAACCTAAATGACAGGTTACCATAACTTACAACAGTAATAACGATCACATTTCCTTGCATTTTTATAACAGTACAGTGCCTGAGACAGTCAATGTTTTGTGCAGTTTGGTGCAATACATAACTATACAATAGATATTTTAATCTCCTGTCATTGTGTTGGAACGCAACTCCTTAGCACTATACCTATTTTATACATATCCATTTTAATAAGCACCTGAAACATGCATATTTGTACACATTCATTTTATTTCCCCAATGATACCTGTACCTCATATATACAGGCCAAAGCATTACTTGGGAGCACATAGTGGCACAGATCTTTTTGTAAAAATATTCACTGAGCCAAATTTTTATCCTTCATGTCATTTAAATATATCTATATTCAAAAGTTTTATTTTTTCCCATCGACAGAATAGAGACAGGTTAAAACCTGGTTAGGCTTTACTGCTATCCAAGGCTCTGTTAGAGATTTTTTGTCACTTTCTGTTCTGGGAGTGCTTACAGAACAAAATCTGCAACAGGCAAATGGACATTAAAAAGCTGACAGAGGTTCTTGCATTCCCCTACCTATCTAAACACAAAAAGGATTTACATTTCGGTCCTTGAAAGAAATTTTGCCTCACTTCTTGTCATAGGGCCAGCCTTTTTGTTTATCAGACAGAAGTGAAACAATCTCTCCAACTGCGCCTCCGACAGCAGTAAGCTCCAACAAGAGTTCTATTCCTTCACTGCTCTAAAGCTGAAAAAAAAAGCTGAAAAAAAAAAAAAAGGTTGGCCTATAGATAAGCTTTATCTAGTAATATTATGTTGATTCTAAAAAGTTAAAAATGACAAGAATTTAAAATCTAGAGTTGTCAGACTGACACTGCATTTTTGTCAATTAAGTCTATAGAAAAGCCATCATAACATATTACATATTAAAGCAGTTGCAAACGTTTTTTTGGTGCTATCAGCATTCAGGATTGCATCAACCTTATTGACACTTCAAAGTGTGAGCATGCTATAACCAAAGGTATGATTCACAGCTTTAAATTGGGCCCGGCCCAAGTGTAAAATGGAAACTGCTTCCAGCCAGAAGAGTCAGCAATTCTTCAGTGAATGAATGACCAGGTAGGCAAAATAATCTTTTATATGGCTCTCAGTATATTAGTACCATGAAGGTATAAATGGATGTCTGAAGTGTATATTACAGTATTCATTTCTATCTACGGATGTATACAACTTAACAGAAAGAGTAAAAATCAAATAGATCACACTTTACCATTTGACACATTAGAAAACAACTAGCACTTATTGGAATTAAAAGAATGTTCACTCGCTAAAAAAACACAAAAAAAAAACACAAAAAAAAAAAAATAAATAAAAAGGACTGCACGTTAATGGAAAAGACAATCCAAAATAAAGAAAACCTATACTGAGAAAAATAAAGAGCCTGCTGCCTAATGAAAATGATAGATGTCAAGATGTCTCTGGCATCAGTGGCTGTAGAAGTCAAAACATTAGATCTATGTACTTGATCCAGGTCAGTAACAAAGTACTAAAGGAAATATATCAGCATGTTGGCCACGCAACTAGCCTTTTCAGGAGAGGACAGCAATGGCAGACTATACGTATTTTAGAACTTGTTCTCTTTTTGTCCTTGGTCTAACTTCTAATATCAATTCACGGACTCCAACTGATACACAGCTCTCACAAAAGCTACCTGCACAAACATACTGAAGCGAGGAAGAAAGTCCAACAACAGTTCCAACTTTTGTTAAAAAAAATTGGTAAAATTAAGGAGCACAAATGTGACTCCTTGTATTGGTTATACTAGGTATGTGGAACCAGGATCTCTGGCACAAAAGATCCACCACAGGTACCTCCAAGATATGAAAGAAGCCAGCAAGCTACTCAACTTGCTAACGTGCTAGCTGAACTTCGATATTGTTTTTAATAAAATATTGTTAGAACCAGTAACCAGAAAAAAAAAAAAAAGTATATTTTTGCATAGTAACTGATAAAAAAAATAAATTACCAGGGGTAGTTTGAGGCGTCAACTACAAAGAAGCCAAAGAAATTTTTGTAACAGTAAACCAGTAACAATTGGATTTCAATTTCCGTTGGTGCAATGTAATCAAGCTACTTAAAACTATTTTTGAATGATTGCTGCGGTTGTGGCACTCTATACATTTAATTGCATTAATAAAAAAAAAGGACCATAGTGTTGTCACTGAAGGGTTATCAAATATGAAAATGTAACATTTAAACACAAAGGAGACACACTATCTGCTTAGTGTTTTTTGTTCCATCCCAGCATTGTCAGTGTATCCCAAGGCTGCTATTCTGCAAATCTTGAGACTCCATTTTCCAGAAACTTTAATATATAAAAAAAACGAAAAAATACTCAGTTACAGTATATATCTTAACTTGCTCACTCAATCATTGGAATTATGCATACACTTGGGTCACTACATCGTAACTCTCCTCTAGAAAATGTTTAACCCCAATCCCCTAGAAGCAGGAGAATGAACAATATAATTGACAAGAGATAGAGTTTTTCAATCAGTCAGTTTGGAAACCCTGCACAATCAGCAAAGAATCATACGAAGAAAACAGAACAAAAAAAATAAAATTGAGGGGACTTCCAAACAGTAGCACAGTGATAAAATTTCCCGATGCATCAACACTCTGGTAAAGTGGAGAATGGTCGTCTTATTACCATACACCTTTAGGGGGCCTCCCCTAACTTTCCATCCCAGCAACAGAAAAGGCTTTCCAACATTTAAATAGGACCTTAACTGCGGAAGCTGTGCCCAAAAATCCAATGGACTAGTCATCTGCATTGCCTATGGTCTCCCTGAAACTGATTGTTCCTCTTTACCAGACTTACTATGTCTTGTTCTGCAATGTGCTACTGCATACAGGTGTCTAAATTTGATAAAGCCAGGTCTTTAATTCCTCATATCACAGCTCTGCCCCCACCCCCCATCCCCACCAGGATGATTGGCAGGTACAGTAAACAAGGAGAGGTTTGGAAAGCACTGATTCACAAAGTAAATGAAGCAGAAGCAGGAGATGCTCATCTACTGGCCCTCAGTTCTAGCCTTTTCTCACTTCAAGTCTAATCAGAATTAGCAGATGCAGTAGTGCCATAGACTTTCACTGCAGATATATAGCTATGCGTTTGTAAGCACAAGAGTCCCTGAGCATATTGAGTGCACCAAGATCTTTACTTCAGGTCCACTCAAACCAATGACCATCTTCTGTGTCAAATTTTGGATATGCCCTTTTTGTCCTGCTAACAGCAAGAGATGCAAAATCAATACATAAGGTACACAGACAGCAGTAATTGCTTGTTCATACTATCTGCAGTGACCTGCATTTTTTTGCACTGGTTAAAGTCACCACTAGGGCACAAGAAAACAATTGTATTCTGTGTGTCCGTTTTCTTCACAATACTAGTGTCATGGTGGTGCAGTGCAAAAAAAGAAAAGAAAATACAGCATATCTGGACAGCACTGCATGTGCAATGACATGAGTAAAGTGACACTACATGACAGTTCAAATATAGTTAGAAAAAAAAAGCAGTGTGATGTACTAAAACGTGTATTGTACAGCTCCCTGCCAGAGCCTACACTGATACTAGCCTGCATGCTAAAGCATGTTTTACTGTGAGGGCCAGTGTGAACCTAGCCTAAAATTGAACTGTTCAACTCTTAAATAACATGTTGGCAGGAAAGTCACTTTAATACAACAAATGCTCATACAAAATAAAAAAAAGTTTATTTTACAAATCAAACATATTCACAACTGAAAGCACACATTTCAAGATTTTGGTTTTACAAGGGACCGCTCACGCCTGTTGAGGGCCGTGTTTACCTACATGGGCAGGCATAGGTGTTCGATGCATCCCTGTGCAGGTAGTCCCATTGCCATCAACTGGGGCGCAGTGGCTGCATGGAAACAGCCACTACTTGCAATGTGACATTTATGTAATTGCACAGCCCTAAACACATCCTGTGTTACAATTGACATGAATGGGACTGCCTGCACAGAACATCTGTGCAAACCCTGTGTGGGTAAATATAGCCCTCAACAGACATACAGTTCTGTAAGCCCCCAAACATTCTGAAAACCAGTCAGACAAGGAACATCTGTCAGGTTACACAGAGAGATGAAAACAGTAACAGTTCTACCAAACTCATACTGCCATATTTCATACAGTCATAGGGGCTTCCATTTAAGTGATAACTCCAATAAGCTGCAGAAAAGAAATTGAAGAATGAACCAGATTCTATGCCACCTTTTCACTGGCTTGGAAAACTAAACTTGGCAATTCTATATCCAGTCGTATTTAAACACTGACTAGTTGACAGATTTTACAGAGGCTTACGTGGTTCTGACATTTAGTGCAAACAGTGGGAAATGCAGGAGAAAAGAAACAAAAGTGCACAGTACACTGGTGGTGTTACAAAACTGGGGCACGGAGGTGATGGTTAAGAGCACATTCACCTCACTCCTGCCACTTGAACATTTAGCATATATGCCCTTTATAATGCTACATATTTATTTAACTTAATTTAATTTTCAAGAGAACAAAGAAAAAAAAAGGATTGTGATTTATCCACAAAAGTCTTAAATCCTCATGTTAATTACCATCCTTCGCAACTATATAATAAACCAAACAATGAAAATCCAAACAAAATTGGCAGTGCACAAAGTTGATATTTCAAGCTTTTTAGGGCTAGAAGAGTTAAAAAAAAAAATAAAATAAAGAGGAAAATGTTTTGCAACAAGTTTAAGAATTGCATTACAATATACAAATATAACTAACTTTATTTGCTACAAGGGTAATGTGCTTTGTGCAACTGTAAAAAGTGCACTAACAAGAGGCAAATGGGGTTGCAGGTGCCCTTGTTATGTACACTCTACGATATAAATACATACTATAGCCCATATTTTTAAAGTAAAAGTATAATAAAAGTGACTATATACATCAAATGAGGAGACCAACAGTCCATATGAATGACAAACTATTGCAAAAAGTATGTTACCTTCTGAGCATTATTCTCTTCACTTTCCAATATAGTCTGAATTCAAGTCTTTTTTTAAAAAAAACACTGCATACAGCATCTGTTCTAGACACTAATACGCTACTTGACATTGACAGAAAACATGAAAATTGGGGATTGGGCACCTCTTTTATCCTATATTAATTTTCCTTTTAAATAGTCTATATTATTATATTTGTTGGCTGGCAATTTATTTTTGAGGCTTGTTTGTTTCAGATCCTATGTGCAGGATTCCCTTGCTAATATGGTCTGTATTGTGTTCTAGTTTTGCTTCTATATTTCTAAAAACTAGTAAAACCTACTCTGCTAAAGATAAAAAGCTCTCCTATAGGTGATGCATGGCAGAACTATTTTCTAAGCGCCTTTCTTGTGGCTAAGATACACCAACTGCCACCCCCTGTAAAATGAGACTGCCCTTGCTGGCAATTGGGCAGTTTCTTTGAACTGTGGAGTGGCAGTTGGCCATAGTCTCAGCAATAAAGTCAAGTAAAGTTAGACCCATTAACAAAGTTAAACTAGGGGGGCAGAGAATAGGGTAGCTGGTAAACTGTGGCTTCTGCCCTTATCCAGGCCTTTAGAAAGGTTAAAATTAAGTATTTGACCATTTAATCAGTGGCAAAGTGCATAAAGCAATTTAGATGCACTCCAATTTGAATTAGGTTAATCTAAAGTCCCAACACCCCTCCCACCCTTCAATCCCACATTGCAAGGGTTCAACCTAGGGGGTTGCAGAAGTACTGGTATTGCCTACCTATTCCTTGCTCCATCAGGCTCCCTTGATCTGTGTGATCAGTCTACAGCAGCCACTTCTGTAAGCTTCTCCTGGATTCGGTCACACTTCTAACTCCACCACATACTTATGTGGTGGAGGTAGGAACCTGCTAGAGCAGGGAATTAGGTAAGTAATACAGCCTCTTCTGCAACCATGTAGACTTAAGGAGTGTGGGATGCCTACTGCAAGAGTGTTTTTTGTTTTTTCCTTTTGTGCCCAGGCTTGGGCTTTTAAGCAGATCTTTAAACATGTAGTTTAATATACCTGCCAAAAAAAAAAAAAATCTGCTCATTCACTCTTGCAATTTTTCATCACTACCACATAGCATAACTAGGTTCCTAAATCTTTTTTTTACTGCAATTACAACAATGCAGCTTACATGTGAGCCTGTCCCAGCCTATGAATGGATACATCTTAATTTATTTAATGCAACCTTTACCTTAAAGAAAATGTTCCTATTTTTGCATTAAATATCATTTATCTATATATTTTAGATAAGCCACTAGTGGGTACTTTGGGTGCCTCCATGGCATTTGAATGGTCCCATATGCGTTACACTACAGGTGTGAGGTTTGATGTTGTGAGCATAGTCTTTACCTAGAAATAGGAGGAGTGTGGAGAAGTGCAAAACCTCTAATCCTGAAAACACACAGGGATATATCAAAACTGCATGCAATAAGTATTTGTATTAACCAGATACAGTTCTGCTAAAAACATTTTTGAAGTGGAAAGCATAAGTCAGAATGGCTACAGCCAAGGCCAGGGTTCACATTAAACAATGGGTTGTAATTATGAAATTGTGTTCATTTTAGAAAACTGAACTGTTAAAAAAAAAAAAAAAAAAAAATCTTTTCTGGTAGATGTAGTTAAGAATTGATTCAATGCCCAGGATTACATCTGGTAACCAAAACCATTTATAGCTTAGTTTATTCACCTCAATTCTATGAACACTCTTTAGACTACAATTTTCCTGAACTTCTACACACAGACACATTTCTGTTTTACGCAGAATTAAAGGGTATGGTTTACTCAACTAAGTCTGTATATTTAGTGACATGGATTTGCACATTTTTGGCCATGTTCATTATATGTTATCAAGCAATTTCAACCAGATACAGAAAATTATTTCAGATTGTTTTATTTACTAAACATGAAAAGCATTCTTGGCTGTACAAAAAACAGCCAGCTGAAAGGAACAAAACCAAACTGGACTATATTTCTATGATTTAATGTATTTTTAAGTTCTATGTAGGTTCAGAGATTACTTTACAAAACATTTCTATAGTCTTTACATTTAGCAAATGTATTGGTTCAGAATTGGCGACCTAAATTAATATATACTTAAGTTAGTAAGGATTCTCCAGGCAAATCTAAAGATCATCACTTAAAAACTGTACATTTAAAGTGCTCCTGCCAGGTGCACACACAAATGAAAGTATGCCCACCAATTCATAGCAGGCAACCTCTAGTGTCTTAACCAAACAGCTATGCAAACGCCAAAGGATCGTGTCTAACTTTTCCAAAAGCTAGAATTTATTTAAAGCAAGGTTGTGTCCTTAGCTTCCTAGCTTACAATGATTTGCCTCTTAATAGGTTGCCAGAGCACTGAACTGTGGGATGTAGAGTTACCATGTACGTTTGCTCCATACTCTGGAGTCTGTTTTGATTCTACAGGGAGCTGAAGGTGAAGGCTAGTGGTGATATATTAAAGGGTGCCTGCTGTTTAGTTGGACGGTTAGATTAATATTTACGATTGCTTCTAGATGAGAAATTAGGTTTGCAGCATATTATTTCATCCCCAAAAATAAGCCTGTGTTTAATTGTGTTAGCGTACTTCTGTTTACTTGAGAACTGCATCCTTTTCCAATACAAGTCTATTGGAATTCCAAAGAAGCTGAAGCAGGTCAAGTTGCAATCAATTCTGAATGATCTCAGAAGTGTCAGAAACTGATGTAAAACACATGCTACATTTGCCCTTAGAAGTTCAGGACAAAATGCAGTAAGGTGGCCACTGAACAGAACACAAATCTGTACAAAAATGCTTCTTGTCAGTATTGCTGGAAGTTTGTAAAAGGTCAGTTGCAAGTATGTAAACTAGATTGTGACAGAGCTTCTGGTGTGTAATGCATACTGTAAGGGGTTTTAGTGGTCACAAATCTCCAAAGAAAGATTTAAAATGAATCTGCAGGATTTGTAAAAAAATGAATGAAATACAAACTTGGTGATATTAAAGGCTCGTTTTTTTTTCTTAAAAAAAAATAAAAAACATCATACGTACTTGCGCTGTGCAATGGTTTTGCACAGAGCAGCCCTAATCCTCTTCTTCTCGGGTCCCCTGCCAGCACTTCCGTCTCCTCCCCCTTGACCAGTGTCCCCAATAGCAAGCTGCTTGCTATGGGAACACTGGCGCTTGCTCCCAAGTCCCACTCTATGTGTCCATAAGACACACAGAGCACAGCTTGGCCCTGACCCCTCCTCAATGGCTCACAGGCTATGATTGACAGCAGTGTCTCAGCCAATAAGGAGAGAGAGACCTGGGACAGCCGAGGCTCCCTGTGCACATCGCACGATTGAGAGGGAGCTCAGATGAGTATTGGGGTGACTATGGGGGGCGCGTAGAGCACACAGGTGATTTTTTTACCTTCATGCTTAGAATGCATGAAGGTAAAAAACCTTCAGCCTTTACAACCACTAACACCAACTGATGTAGGGAGAGTGATGAAGAGAGAGGGAGAGAACCAGACCCTGACAATATATTGCATCTGTGCCTTTCATCATCCCATCAGGAAAATGTAGCAGGGTATTACACAGAGTAAAAAAAGGAATCTGTCAATTTATTAAAGCATGAATGTATGTATCAGTGTGCAAATAAACTGTGCATACATATATAAAAACTCTTGTACACACATGTGCAAGCATCGAAGACAAAAATAACAAAAAAAAATAAAATAAAATGTTTAACTTCAGGTAATATACACAAACAAAACAAAAATAAACCATGCAGACACTATAAAGTGAATGCAGGTTACACTTAAAACAACATCCTAAACATAAACTAAAATAGGCATTAGATGTCAGGTACATTTGTAACATAAAACAAAATTCCTTACCATAGCCTAGGAAGACTATAAAAATAAGAGATTCTTTCAATAAGAGCAACATTCTTCAGTGCAATAAGCGGTTAACTTAAAACAATCCTAGTTCCATCTGGTCTCTTATAAAGTAGTAGAGGGGGAAAAAATACACATGTAAAACAAAACATTTAAGAAATGAAGAGTGTTGTGGTCATTGAAATCATATGTTACACACCTACTGAATATGACTTCTTTTAAACTTCAGGAAAGTTTTAAATTATTTCCTTACCAATCCAATGGTGCAACTTATGCAAATATATATATATATATATATATATATATATATATATATATATATATATATATAATGCTCGAGAAAGACAGCAATGGGACCGTCCGTCTCCAAAAACCGATGGCATCTCATTAAGGAAAAAAAAAATGGACACCTGTTAAGAGCATCTTTAGTTGCATTGCAATTGAACAATACTGTGAGGCATTTAGGAAGGAAGTTCCTTTCAGTCTGGTTTCTAGTGTATTACTGCACCAAGATTCAAAAATCAGCGTTCCAAAACACACATGGGAATCACAAAAATATTTCTCTATGCCGAACTTCTATTTGTATCAAATAGACCATGACCATATACATTGGGCACTAAAATGCATGGTAAGAGGATAGCCTCCTGTTTGACCTTAAGGCAAAACATCTGAAATCCAGACTGTAGCTTTTGAAATGTTTTCCTTTAGTGTTGTTGTAGACCCTGTTAGTGTTAATGGTTCTGGTGCAATCACATAGCTGCTGTTGTAATAGTAATGCTCTTTGTGGTTTGTGCAATTCCCATGCAGCCGGTCTGTGCTGCCTGTCCGTAATAACAGTGCAGTGAGGGACCCACAATGTGGGTGGCAAGTTACAGCCTACTTCAGGCTTGCTGCTCAGTTCAAAGCACGCTGCTTTATTGTGTGGAAGATCCAGTCTACTTTTGTTGTCCATCCACCATGATGGGCATCATTCATCTGTTTCATGAAATATTCCAAAGCTTCCTGTTCCGATTTTTCCAAGGCTAGGGTTTTTCTGATGTAGGCTATGTCATCAAAAGACTGCAGTTCAGGCATTCCAGATCCAAGCATCATGGAAAACAAGTTGATAAAAAGATTGGCATGCTGACGTATTGCCAAATAAGCTTTGTAACACATCTCTTGAAACCTAGGAGAGAGGTGACAGAAAGAGAATGAAAAGAAAGGAAATTACTGATATGACATTATGTGCAACATATTTATAGCCTCCAGGTTTTCAGAGTAACTTTGACTTGCCTGTAAATTCCATAACTTGGAATACAGCACAGGACACAGGCAACTCCTTTATACACAATGGAGAATAGGCTTGTACCTTCAAGTGATTAGACACTGGTAAGCTTTTTTCCCCAAATAACATTTTTATTAGTTGTCTCAATAAAAGAAACAGTACACAGATACAAGTGTGAAAAAAAAAAAAGGCAATGCGTGAGAAAACGCAATAGCGTTAAGAGAGGAACCTTCTTCAAATTTTTGCATTCTACATTTCCATTTCAATGGTGACATTGCTTTAGAACAGTAGTGAGCAGTACCTGAAAACTGGTATCATACAAAACTTTGCATGGAGAATATCTATGAGGGGAGAAATAAAAGAAAAGAGAATAGGATAGAGGATGTAGGAGAGGAGAAAAGGAAGAAAGCAGAGGGTTACTGCATTGGCTCTGTTACCGGCTCAGGGTAGGTCTGTCCAAAGATGCCACCGCTCCCAGACCTTATTGTGGTAGTCTAGCCTGTCCCGTATCCTAGCGGTCACCTTCTACAAAAGCTCAACATCCTTAACTCTATAGTACAAGGCTTCTGGGGAAGGTGGTGTTCGTTTCTTCCAGTTAAGAGCAACTAGGCATTGTGCAGCTGTGAGATTGTGTCCGAGTAATTTCTTATAGGGTTTGACTATTTTCAGTTGGGAGAGGCCTAACCGGAAGAATTTCGGTGTCATGGGTATCGGCACCTCAAAGAGGCGAATCAGTAGTTTTTGTGTCAAGCACCAGAATGGAGCTATTAAAGGGCAGGTCCAGTAGATGTGGAGGAGAGTGCCTCTGTCCCACTGGCAGCGCCAGCAGTGGTCAGAGAGGGAGGGGTGATAACATGGAGCACATCCGGAGTCAGGTACCAAAAGTAGAGAATCTTGTAAGCATTTTCCTTATAGAGAGTACATAAAGAACTCTTGGCAGCCTGACTCCAGATTGCCCACCAGGCCTCCACAGGGATTGCCTCTCCCAGCTCTCTTTCTCAGCGGCGCATGTAAGCATGTTTGCCCTGATCTGGTATGGAGTATGCATTAAGGATCTGATAAATATCTGAGGTCAATCCTCTACGTGCAGAGCCCTCTAATATAATGCGTTGAAATGGGGAGGGTGTGGAAAACTGCAGACTCTGAGTTATAGTCGGAGATAATGTTGAATCTGCAAGTAGCCGTAGAACACCTGGCAGGGTAGGTCGTGTTTATCTTGGAGTTCAGAAAATGTTAGCAATTTACGGGATCTAGGATCCACTAGGTGTCCAAAATGGAACAGGTTCCGTGACACCCAGGGCCCCGACGTCTGTCGGGTAAGGCTAGCAGGCACTTTAGGATTTCAGAGAAAGGAGGTCAGCTGGTATCTTTCAGATTTAAGCTAGTGTTCGCAAAAAATTGCTTGCGCCATAGCTACCCAAGCTGGGACATTGAGCCCAATAGCCGACCGGGTTCCACCTCCACATTCGCATTCCAGAGAAGGCTGTTTGGGTGTACAGGCGCCAACCAAATTTTCTCTATTTCCATCCATTTATTGTAGGAACGTAGGGGAAACCAGGAGAATGTCGTGCACAGCTGGGCCGCCTGGTAGTATTTAACTAGGTTGGGGAACGCTAGGCCCCCATCAGTCCGTGATGCCATCAGGACTGATTGGGGTTTCCTATGTCTTTTATAGTTCCACACGTATTGTAGTAAATCAGCTTGTAGCTTGCGTAGGTGGCCGTAGGGGACAGGGATGGGTAATGTCTGGAATAGGTACAGAAGCTTAGGAAGGATAACCATCTTGACTGATGATGGGTTTTTCCATTTTTGGGCTAGTTCCCTAATTGACCTATATAAAAGGGGGAAAAATTAGCTTGGTATAGTGTGGCAAAAGACGGGGTAAGATTAACCCCCAAATATTTTAAAGAGGTACGTTCTCAACCACAGGGAAAACAAGACTGTAGGTGGTGGATTTCATCCTCTGGGAAGTTAACTGGGAGGGCTATGGACTTAGACGTATTTGTTTTGTAACCCGAAATCACCCCATATTTGTCAAGTTCAGCATGTAAATTAGGTAGGGAGATCCTGGGCTGGGTCAAGGCAAGGATAATGTCATCCACGAACAGCGAGATTTTGAATTCCTTTCCCCTAACCGATATACCCCGAACGACCGGATTCCCACCAATGGTCGAAGCCAGGGGCTCTACACACAAGGCAAAAAGCAAAGGGGGGAGTGGATAGCCCTGGCAGGTACCATTAGTGACTGGGAGTAAGCTTTTTGAGGCCATGCGTCACCCTGAAGCACTTTCCCTATAACCCCACGAGTCCTTGGTTTTGTAGCAAGCAATGCAGTGTAACAAGGAGAGTTTATGGGGGGTGGCCTGTGTCCTGTACACCAAGATATTGATTGTACAGACAAGTCAGAATTCTTCTCCTCTCAATTGTACAGTACAGAACACAGGGAGCTTACTCATACACCATTGCATGTCCTCAAGCAATGAATATACAGTGGGGACGAAAAGTATTCAGACCCCCTGAAATTTTTCACTCTTTGTTATATTACTGCCATTTGCTAAAATTATTTAAGTTCATTTTTTTTCCTCAATGTACACACAGCACCCCATATTGACAGAAAAACACAGAATTGTTGACATTTTTGCAGATTTATTAAAAAAGAAAAACTGAAATATCACATGGTCCTAAGCATTCAGACCCCTTGCTCAGTATTTAGTAGAAGCACCCATTTGATCTAATACAGCCATGAGTCTTTTTGGGAAAGGTGCAACAAGTTTTTCACACCTGGATTTGGGGATCCTCTGCCATTCCTCCTTGCAGATCCTCTCCAGTCCTGTCAGGTTGGATGGTAAACGTTGGTGGACAGCCATTTTTAGGTCTCTCCAGAGATGCTCAATTGGGTTTAAGTCAGGGCTCTGGCTGGGCCATTCAAGAACAGTCATGGAGTTGTTGTGAAGACACTCCTTCGTTATTTTAGCTGTGTGCTTAGGTTCATTGTCTGGTTGGAAGGTAAACCTTCGGCCCAGTCTGAGGTCCTGAGCACTCTGGAGAAGGTTTTCGTCCAGGATATCCCTGTACTTGGCCACATTCATCTTTCCCTCGATTGCAACGGGTCGTCCTGTCCCTGCAGCTGTCAATATGGGGTGCTGTGTGTGCATTAATGAGGAAAAAAAATGAACTTAAATGATTTTAGCAAATGGCTGCAATATAACAAAGAGTGAAAAATGTAAGGGGGTCTGAATACTTTCCGTCCCCACTGTGTGTGTATGTGTACATATACACACACACACACACACACATACATATATATATATATATATATATATATATATATGTGTGTGTGTGTGTGTGTGTGTGTGTGTGTGTGTGTGTGTGTGTGTGTGTGTGTGTGTGTGTGTGTGTGTGTGTGTGTGTGTGTGTGTGTGTGTGTGTGTGTATATATGTATATACACAAACAATTAGAACATGTGAATAACTACCTTCTAAGAGGTCAAGTGAACAGCTGCAACCATTCATAGCGACCTCAACGCTAAAAAAAGCAAACAGTAATGTGAAACAATGGTGCGCTAATTCAAAAAGACAAAAAAAAAAAAAAAGTTAATCTGAAAAAAAGAGGGACGTTTAGATAATATAGTTCATAGGTCCAATGTGAAAGTGCACCAAACAAAGAAGCAAAACTTCATAAATTCTCCAACCACCAGCTAATCACCTCTAGGTGCAATGCGCACTCACCTCCATGTTAGGACCAAAAAGGCCACAATTGCAGTAAGGATGATCACTAAGCTCGATCCACAAATGACAATGCGTCAGCAGGAGCTTGTGCCGTCATTTCCGATGTCTCTGAGACCCAGAAAATAGTGAGCTGGAGCTTTGCTGATCGCAGATTGGAGGAGTTTTATTTTCATGCAATGTACAAGATGTCAATATTGTGAGTTGATTAGTTTTGTTTATTTAACCACTCTCATACCGGGCCTATTCTGGCACTCCTCTCCTACATGTAAAAACCATAATTTTTCTGCTAGAAAATTACCGTATTTATCGGCATATAACACGCACTTTTTTCCCCTGAAAATCAGGGGAAAATCGTGGGTGCGTGTTATAGGCTGATCCCCCCCCCAGATCCGCGATCGTCGCCGATATACACAGCCGTGTGGAAATTCAAATACGGCGCCGAGACTGGCGGAGCGGAGCTACACATAGCCGAGAGTCCTCGGGTTTTCTCGGCGCCGCTTACAGTCCCGCCCATAGGGCAGAATTGGGCAGGACTGTAAGCGGCGCCGAGAAAACCCGAGGACTCTCGGCTATGTGTATCAGCGCTCCGCCGAGTCCCTGCAGTCTCGGCGCCATATTTAAATTTACACAGGGCTGTGTATGACGGCAGGGATCACGGCGATCCCACAAAGCTGCACGGGGGCAAGGCTGCACGGGGGGGCAAGGCTGCACTGAGGCAAGGCTGCATGGGGGCAAGGCTGCACTGAGGCAAGGCTGCATGGGGGCAAAGCTGCACTGGAGAAAAGCTGCACTGACATGGCTGCACTGACATGGTTGCACTGACAATTCTGCACTGGGGCAAAGTTGCACTGACAAGGCTGCACTGACAAGGCTGCAATGGACACTGGGGCAAGGCTGCACTGACACTGACAAGGCTGCAGATGGACACCGATAACGCTGCATTGATGGGCATTTTAATGTAAGTTTTTCTTCCTTAAACTTTACTCCTAAAAGTTTTTTTCCTTAAAATTCCCTCCTTAACTTGGGTGCGTGTTATATGCCGGCGCGTGTTATACGCCGATAAATACGGTACTCAGAACCCCCAAACATTATAATAAGATTTTTTCGTCATTACTTACCCGTAAAATCCCTTTGAGTACATCATGGGACACAGAGTTAGGCTAATATTACCTACTGGGTTATACACCATCTCTAGGTGAATGGACAGTGGTAGACAAAGTCTTAGACAGGAAGTGACCCCCTATATAACTCCCTCCCATATAAGAAGTACATTCGTTTTGTAGCAAGCACTGAATCCTCAAAAAAGAGGGGAGGGATCTCTGTGTCCCGTGATGTAAAGGATTTTACAGGCAAGTATGACGAAAAAAATCCTATTTTTTTTTTCATACATCATGGGACACAGCGTTAGGCTAATATTCATTACCTACTGGCACATCTCAGAGCAACAGCCTTGAGGGGAGGGAGACACCCCGCCAAACAATAGCCATCAGACTTTATACGGCTGCCCGCAGTACACTTCGGCCGAACAGCTAATTTGTAAAATTTTGTGAACATGTGCACTGAAGACCAGGTAGCAGCCTTACAAATCTGAGCCACAGATACCTGATGGCGAAAAGTCCAGGAGGTTCCTACACCCCAGGTAAAATGAGCTCTCGCCCTAAAAGGAGGAGCTTTACCTTTCAGACCATAGGACTGAATGACCAATTGATGGACCCAATTGGCAATGGAAGCTCTGGAAGCTGCCTGCCCCTTCTTGGGTCCTTTTGGTAAAACAAAAAAGAAGAAGTCGGATCCTCAGATCTAGACAAATAAACCTTGACTGCTCGGACAATGTCCAAGGAATGCAGTTGTGTCTCTTCCGCCGTACAAGGCTGAGAGAAAACAGAAGGCAAAATAACCTCCAGATTTAAATTAAAGGCTGACACCACTTTTGGCAAGAAGGATGGATCGTGGTGAAGGATCAAGTATGGTTCCTTGCACAAAAGGGCTGCCAACCTCAGCACCCTCTAGCCGAGGTGATGGCCATCAGGAAGGCTAGCTTGCGTGACAGCAAGTCTAATGGAATTTCCTTGATAGGCTCAAATGGTTGTTTCTGTAACACAGACAGCACCAAGTTCCCAAGGACACATAGGTGACCTAATGGGGGGAAGCAAACGAGTTGCCCCTGCATAAAGGTTTGGACCAGCGAATGGGAGGCTTAAGGCCTTTGGAAGAATACTGAAAGGGCCGAAATCTGACCTCTGATTGTACTCAAAGCCAATCTGATTTCCACAGCTGACTGTAGAAGAGAGAGAATTCTCCCAATCACGTGTTTTGAGGATGCCATTTTCTGGCTTCACACCAAGCAAAGTAAAAATCTTCCAGACCTTACGATAGATCTTCCTAGTGACAACTTTTCCAGAATTCACTAGGGTAAAAACCACCGGTCCCGAGATGCCATGGTCCATCAACATCCTGGCTTCAATAGCCATGCCATCAAATTTAGAGACTGTAAATTGGGGTGGAATATAGGACCCTGAGACAGTAGATTGGGGCGATGTGGAATTGTCCATGGCCCATCTATTGTCAGTCTCACAGTCTCCGGGAACCAGGGCCTTCTGGGCCATGCTGGTACCACCAGAATGACTGGAACCCCTCTCCCCGAATCCTGCTCAACAAATGTGAAAGGAGAGGGATCGGGGGGAAAGCATAAACCAGGGAGTATTGGCACCATGGAACTACCAGAGCATCTGCTCCGATTGCCAGAGGATCCCTTGTTCGGAACACAAACCAAGTTACCAGGAGGAAGGATTTTCCCTTTTGCAGGTTCTGATCCTGCAACCACTAGTTTAGGCTTAAACGTGTCCAAGGAGATAAGAACATTGGATAATCCAGGGCTTGTTCTCTTCTGTTCCAAGCCAACAAGGGGTCTTGTTGCATAGGCCTGGAATGGAACTGGGTATAGGGCACTGCCTGGAAGGGGGACACCATCCTTCCAAGAAGACTCATACAGAGCCAGTATATGACGCCCAGTCAGGATAACTGAACCACCGCCTGGACGTCAATCTGCTATAGGCCAGGCGGGAAGTGGTTAAGGTATCAAAAGCAAAACACAACGCTTGAGGAATATCTGTCTTATTTTCAGCAAGATCATCCACCTGGTTAGGCCTGTCAGGCCGTCTCGCCTGATCCATTACGGATTGGCATATACCAATTGCTGCAACAGATGGCTGAATAGCTGAGCTGGCCAAAGAAAAGGAAGCCTTTAATAATGACTCCAGTTTCTCATCAACAGGGTCTTCAAGCCCTGTGCGTTATCCACCAGACAAGATAAATCATGAAACAAAAGTCCCTAGTTTGTTTGCCCTGTCTCTTTTTGCAGTGTTTACCTTTATGATCTACTAGAGTCTGGTTGCCATAGTAACCTTTCAATTCTCTGGTAGAGAGAATAGATTAGCCCACTCTCCCCGTCTAAATTCATTAGTTAGTTTCTCCCTGTTTCTTTTCCTGTTTAGCCCTGTCCCGTTCTTTTTTACTTATGGAAGGCTCTGCAAGTACATCCTGGCAAATCTTTCAAAAGGATTCTGTTTTTTACCTCCTTCCTAGATAAGTATTCCACATAGAGAAGCTCTCTCTCAACACCCTACAACATCTACAAACTCTTTGCTGTTATTTTACAAATAAAGTTAAGAAAGTTAAAAAGGACTTTGTTGTGCTTTGATAAGAAGGAAAGTTAAGTTATCTGGCCTTATTCATATCCTCGCATATGACACTGGAGTTGCAGAATAAGTTAAGGTCTTGTTTAAGGAAGAGACTGCTGCATCTACGGCTGGCATGCTCCACTTCTTGATGAACTTTTCATCCATGGGGTATAAAAAGGGAAAACCTCTTAAAAAGGAACAAAAATTCTGTCAGGATGTTCCCAATCAGCATACACCACTTGTTCCAACAGTGGGTGTAAGGGGAAAGCCTGTGCGGCTTGAAGGGGCCTCAGGGACTCTAAAGAGGACCAGGGGGGCTCAGTAACCTCTGCAAGCGGCAACTTAAAAGGCAGAATGAACCATCTCGGTAAGAGTCTGGATTAAAAGCCTCTGCGACAGAGGCAGACACCAACTGGATATTTTCTTGTCCAGATTGCTCAGAAGCAGAGACTAATCCGCCAGGCCCTCCACAGAATCCTAAACTTTTAGCTCTTCCCCATCCTCAACCCATTCCTGCTCCAAACTAGGAGGCTCAGGGGAGGGGGATCTGTCACACTTCTTGCCACCCTGCGGGATGGAGGCAACCATGCCAGCAATCCTGTGCTCTAAACCGGCTAGGGCCAAGGACAGTTCATCCTTGGTGATAAAGGGTAAAGCAGCAGTGTTGACTGTAGGCACAATACCAGATAGCCGCAGTGGCTCAGATTGCTCAGAAGCCTCTGGTCTTTGAGGGGATACAACACTAGCGATACGACTAGGTTCATCAGGAGCTACTGACATAGGTGTGCCCTTCCCTGTAGTGTTAGTCTTGTTCTCCTTTTTTGAAGACATTTACAAGCCACAATAAGGGAGTACTCGGGTGTAGTATTAACACACCACAGAAGGCAGACCCTTTAATAGGGCTCACTAAGCCCCTATGCAACAATCCTGCTAAGCACTTTAGCCTGCCAAGCAACACCTTGTGACTCGGGTAAGGAGAAGTGAACCGCTGCAAATGCCTGGTTCAGAGCCTGCTCTGTGTCCCATAGCTGCCCTCTGGAAGCACCGCATGCTTGGCCTACACAGCCTAAATAAGCTACCTGCGCGCCGTGATGTTCTGCGCGTGCTCGTGGTCCCGGCATTTGGGCGCGGATGTATTCGCATATGACGCGAATCTCCGTGCACCCAGCCTATGGCGAAGCCGCGTGTACCATGTCCACCAAACTGCTGAGCACAGCAGTGCTCTTGCGAATGCACGTGTACCATGGCGAACCAAGGCGAAATGCATACAGGTAAAAACAGCCAGACACAAGCAAAAAAGGTATACCCACAGCAAGCCCAAAAACTCCCCCATATAGTCACCGCACACAGGTGTCCAGCCTCTAGCTAGCTTGACTGATTGTTACAATTACTGGGACACCCTACAATAAGTAAATAAGGGGGCTTCACTTACCCGTTAAGGCACAGGGCAGGTGGGAAACTAAGAGCCCAATCTTCACCCATCACAGCAGGTTCCTGTCACTTGAGGCCCTTCAAGGACTGGGTACCCCTTTCATGTTTAGGATCCACTCCCTTGGACCTGCAGGAATGCCTTAGTTCTGTGGTGTCCAGGATTCCACTTCGCAGGGTCCAGCGCCCGGAGGTCGCATTACAGGCAAAACCTAGCAGGATCTTGAGTCTTCTTTGCGAGGCTCGGGTACCATTTATCTAAGCATATAGAGCCTGTGTCAAATGAATCCGATCCCTTGATTCATTTAGGAACTGTGGGGCTAGAGACCTGGAGCTTAGACAGACATGTCCATCCACCTTGCAGACACTGGTAAAAAAGTGATGTGCTTCCTGTATGAGAGGGGTTATAAAGGGGATCACTTCCTGTCTAAGACTTTGTTTATCAGTGTCCATTCACCTAGAGATGGCGTATAACCCAGTAGGTAATGAATATTAGCCTAACTATGTGACCCATGATGTATGAATAAGATATGTTTTTTTTTAGCAGACACCCTAGGGAATAAAATGACGATCGTTGCAACTTTTTATGTCACACAGTATTTGCGCAAAAATTTTCAAATGCGTTTTTTTTGGGGGGGGGGGGGGGGGGACAGTTTCATGAATCAAAAAACAACAAAACAATAAAGTTAGCCCAATTTTTTTGTATAATGTCAAAGAGGATGTTACGCCGAGTAAATAGATACCCAATATGTCACGCTTTAAAATTGCACACAATTTCCATAGGCGACGCTTTAAATTTTTTTTACAAGTTGCATGTTTAGAGTTACAGAGGAAAGGTCAAGTGCTAGAATTGTAGCTCTCGCTCTACCGCACGGGGCAATACCTCACGTGTGCCTTGAACGGCATTTACATATGTGGGCGGGACTTGCGTGTGCATTCGCTTCTGTACGCAAGCACACTTTAAAAAAAAATTTTATTGCTTTATTTTATTGTGATTTTATTCCTTTTACACTTTCTTTAAAAAAAATGTTTTGATTACTTTTATCCCTATTACAAGGAATGTAAACATCCCTTGTAATAGGAATTGTGTGTAACAGGTCCTCTTTATGGAGAGATATGGGGTCTTCAACACCCAACATTTCTCCCTCCAGGCTGGAAAGCATCAGATCTTTTTTTTTTTTTTAAAGACAGATCTGATGCTTTCCAACGAGAGCTTTGTTAACATCCGCGGCCCCGACCTGACGTCATAACATCGCGCCCAGGCCTCTGACGGTCATAGAGATGACTGGTGACCATCTGGTCACCGAACATCTCTATGCCCTTCATCCGGCGGATTCTTTCTCAGGGTCCCCGATGGCACGGGAGAGCCTGGAGAAGCACCGGAGGGTGGCGGGAGGGGATGTCCCCTCCCGTCGCCTGCAAGAACGATCAAGCGGCGGAATTGCCGCTATGATCGTTCTTACGATGCACAGAATTGCTGGCAGAAAAGAATGATATCTGAATGATTCCTGCAGCCGCAGGCATCATTCAAATATCCCCACTGAAAGTCAAGGATGTCATATGACGTACTGCGGGCGGGAAGTGGTTAAGCAATATTGCTGAGGGACACTAATCCATCAGAGACAGGGGAGGACCAGAGAGGCATGCTTGTGGATCGAGCTTAGTGATCATCCTTACTGCGATTGTGGCCTTTTTGGCCATAACATGGAGGTGAACGTGCGCATTGCACCTAGAGGTGATTAGCTGGTTGGAAAATTTACCACCCGTTTTCATGCACTGAGGAGCAAGGATTGTTTCTTTGGAGCACTTTATCACATAGGACTTATGAACTATATCTAAAATGTCCCTCTTTTTTCAGATTAACATTTGCATTACTGCACCACTGTTTCACATATATAGTTACATAGTAGGTGAGGTTGAAAAAAGACACAAGTCCATCAAGTCCAACCTATGTGTGTGATTATGTGTCAGTATTACATTGTATATCCCTGTATGTTGCGGTCATTCAGGTGATTATCTAATAGTTTCTTGAAGCTATCAATGCTCCCCGCTGAGACCACCGCCTGTGGAAGGGAATTCCACATCCTTGCCGCTCTTACAGTAAAGAACCCTCTACGTAGTTTAAGGTTAAACCTCTTTTCTTCTAATTGTAATGAGTGGCCACGAGTCTTATTAAACTCTCTTCTGCGAAAAAGTTTTATCCCTATTGTGGGGGTCACCAGTACAGTATTTGTAAATTGAAATCATATCCCCTCTCAAGCGTCTCTTCTCCAGAGAGAATAAGTTCAGTGCTTGCAACCTTTCCTCATAACTAAGATCCTCCAGACCCTTAATTAGCTTTGTTGCCCTTCTTTGTACTCGCTCCATTTCCAGTACATCCTTCCTGAGGACTGGTGCCCAGAACTGGACAGCATACTCCAGGTGCGGCCGGACCAGAGCCTTGTAGAGTGGGAGAATTATTATTTTATCTCTTGCGTTGATCCCCCTTTTAATGCATGCCAATATTCTGTTTGCTTTATTAGCAGCAGCTTGGCATTGCATGCCATTGCTGAGCCTATCATCTACTAGGACCCCCAGGTCCTTTTCCATCCTATATTCCCCCAGAGGTTCTCCCCCCAGTGTATAGATTGCATTCATATTTTTGCCACCCAAATGCATTATTTTACATTTTCTACATTGAACCTCATTTGCCATGTAGTCGCCCACCCCATTAATTTGTTCAGGTATTTTTGCAAGGTTTCCACATCCTGCGGAGAATTTATTGCCCTGCTTAGCTTAGTATCGTCTGCAAATACAGAGATTGAACTGTTTATCCCATCCTCCAAGTCGTTTATAAACAAATTAAATAGGATTGGTCCCAGCACAGAACCCTGGGGAACCACCACTACCCACCCCTGACCATTCTGAGTAGTCCCCATTTATCACCACCCTCTAAACTCGCCCTTGTAGCCAGTTTTCAATCCATGTACTCACCCTATTGTCCATGCCAGTGGACCTTATTTTGTACAGTAAACGTTTATGGGGAACTGTCAAATGCTTTTGCAAAATCCAGATACACCACGTCTACGGGCCTTCCTTTATCTAGATGGCAACTCACCTCCTCATAGAAGGTTAATAGATTGGTTTGGCAAGAACGATTCTTCATGAATCCATGCGGATTACTGCTAATGATATTGTTCTTATTACTAAAATCTTGTATATAGTCCCTTATCATCCCCTCCAAGAGTTTACATACTATTGATGTTAGGCTAACTGGTCTGTAATTCCCAGGGATGTATTTTGGGCCCTTTTTAAATATTGGTGCTACATTGGCTTTTTTCCAATCAGCTGGTACCATTCCAGTCAGTAGACTGTCTGTAAAAATTAGGAACAACGGTCTGGCAATCACTTGACTGAGTTCCCCAAGTACCCTCAGATGCAAGCCATCTGGTCCCGGTGATTTATTAATGTTAAGTTTCTCAAGTCTAATTTTAATTCTGTCCTCTGTTAACCATGGAGCTGCTTCCTGTTTTGTGTCATGAGGATAAACACTGCAGTTTTGGTTACTGAAGCCCCTCGATTCACTCGTGAAGACTGAGGAGAAGAATAAATTCAATACCTTCGCCATCTCCCCATCCTTTGTAACCAGATGTCCTTCCTCATTCTTTATGGGGCCAATATGGTCTGTCCTCCCTTTTTTACTGTTTACATACTTAAAGAATTTCTTGGGATTTTCTTTTGCTCTCCTCCGCTATGTGTCTTTCATGTTCTATCTTAGCCGTCCTAATTGCACCCTGTCTGAATGCTGAGGATGATCCCTCAACCTTGTATTTTTTGAAGGCCTTCTCCTTTGCTTTTATATGCATTTTTACATTGGAGTTAAGCCATCCAGGATTTTTATTCGCTCTTTTAAATTTATTACCCAATGGGATACAATGGCTAATGCCCTTATTTAATATGCTCTTAAAGCAAACCCATCTCTCCTCCGTATTCTTTGTTCCTAATATTTTATCCCAATTTATGCCTTTTAGCAAGGTTTGTAGTTTAGGGAAGTTGGCTCTTTGAAATTCAGTGTCTTTGTGTTCCCTTTATGTTTCCTATTTGTGTGATTTATACTGAAACTAATTGACCTGTGATCGCTGTTACCTAAATTGCCCCGTATTTCCACGTCCGTGATCAGGTCTGTATTGTTGGTAATCAGTAGATCCAGTAATGTTTTATTTCTAGTTGGTGCTTCTACCATCTGACCCATAAAATTGTCCTGCAAGACATTAAGGAACTGGCGAGCCTTAAATGAATGCGCGGTTCCCTTCGCCCAGTCTATGTCTGGATAATTAAAATCCCCCATTATGATAACACTTCCCATCCTTGCTGCTAATCCAATTTGTGATAGGAGATCCGTCTCCACTTCCTCCCTCAGGTTAGGGGGCCTATAGCATACTCCCAGTATTATTTTCCCCTTAGCTTAATCCCTTTGGAGCTCTACCCATAAGGATTCCACCTCCTCTCTAGCTCCCTCAGTGATGTCATCTCTCACATTCGCTTGTACATTATTTTTGATATATAGGCATACCCCTCCCCCTTTTTTACCCTCTCTATCCTTGCGGTATAGGGTATACCCTTGAATGTTTGCCAGCCAATCATGAGAGCTGTTGAACCAGGTCTCTGAAATTCCCACAAAATCCAAATCCTCCTTGTACAACAGTATCTCTAGTTCACCCATCTTGTCCGCCATGCTCCTGGCATTGGTGAACATGCCACATAGTTTAGACCGGTCGCATATTGTCCTCGTATTGGGTGTTTCGAGATTGCAACTAGGACTTGCTACTATACTCACCTTGTGTTTTTGTGCTTTGGTTAACCTACCACTAATGCCCCCAATACTACCCTCTGGAATATGGTTTGTTTTTTTAGGGATTATTCCAGATGGGTTCAAAGGGTGATTTCTGCAAGACCGAGAACCAAACTAAGATCCCAAGGAAACACTTGGTGTTTCTCATGGCTAGCCCCCTTTACACCCCCTTGGATAAAAGGTTTTTGCAAGGGAATGGAAAACAAAGATCTTTGAAAACACTTGGATAAGGTTGATACTTGCCCTCTTGAAGTGCCAAGAGCCAGATTCTAGTCAAGATCTGTTTGTAGCAAGCTAGAATGTGAGGCATAGAGTAATCTTTGGAATTAAATTGACTAAAGCTCGCACCTGGCGAAGATTGCTAGGTAAAGAATACATCTGCCTGAATGTAGCTTTTCTTGCTCCCAGCAAGGTAGAAATCACAGGCACAGAAACCCCTCTGTCCTTTAAAGACCTGGGTTTCAACAGCCATGCGGTACAGCCAGACTGAAACAGGGTGGAATAAAGGGCCTTGGGATAGCAGATCTGGGCTGTTGGGAAGATGCTAGGGGTTGTCTGCAAGAAGTCTAAGTTTGTTGGTGTACCCGGTTCTTCTGGGCCAATTTGGTGCCAGAAGAATCACAGTTTACCTCTTGCTCTATTTTGTGAAGCAGGTGGGGTAGAATATTCAGTGGAGGGAAGGCATAAATTAGCCTGACCTTTTTAACCTTTGCTTTAGGTTGCATAGATAGGTTATGCATAGAGGTTCCGCAGCATACATATTTCTTATAAAAAAATAAATGTGGGACCTGTGGGGGTAGCACCAATTTGAAAAGTTTGCATTGTGAAGTAAATGAATTCCAAACATAGCCCCATTTTACACAGTAACGGTAAAGAAAGAAAAAAAGAAATACAGGGTGACCCTGTATATGAAGTCCAAGTTTCACCTGTTACAGTGACCATACCCCCGAAGGGACTGGGCTCAATAGAGATGGACCATGCCCTTGGACCTGTATAGCGCCCTGTGTATAGTTCTCAAGGTTTCACCAATCCAGATTTCACTGCTTCTGTGTAGGCAATAAGACAGTGAGGGTTGACTAAAGAATCGGAAGATATAATAAAGAAAAAAAAATAAACGAGTGAAGTTGGTTTCTCCGAGAAGAGGTCCATTACCTACAGACATTAGCAAAAAAACAAAAAACTGAAGACTCATGGAGTGGGATAGTATTATAGGGGAAGAGTGTCCTCAAAAAGCTTGCCAACGTCCATCACCTGAAGATATGAGCCTAAAATCCATGGTGTATGAATAAGTTAGATGCGTTATATACTGTATGATTAAGATAAATATTTGCAATTATTAAAAATATGAAAATATAATGTATATATTAATAATGCATCTTCTGAAGTAATGAAGGACAAAAGAGTAGGCAGAATGATAGCAACACTCTGGATGCATGTAAACTTCTGACAGAAGGCCTGCAGCTTTCGTTTGTATTTGTAAGAGAATCAGTGTATATGCATCACTAAATGCGTTCAACTTGGGAAGCCTTGAATCTGCACTTTTTTTTGCATGCAAAGAACTCACAGCCCCTTCCTCAGGTAGATGACATCATACAACAAGAGAAGGCTGCATTAGGCTTTAGACATACAGGTGGTGTTTAGCAGGTGGTAAATGTTAGCCTGAAGAGCATCACAATTAGGAAATATTTAAAAAGCAGTTTTCTTGAAGCTCTTAAAGCACCAATATGTTGGATGCAACTTTAAACGTACAACATTTATAACTAATGCAAAATCTTTTTCTTGGAGTCCACTAAGAGACACAGAACTTTGTGTTCTTAGACTGTTTGGTTATACTGCCTCGTAATTGAGAAATTGGACACTGGCAATTAAAGAATGTAACTAGTTTTGGTTGCTCTCTGATGGTTGACGTATGCCACTGACGTGGCATTGTCCGACACTCTGGTGACCCTCCAGGAGAAATGTCCAACGCTGCTCCAGTATGTTGATCAGGTCTTAAAAGTGAAACTGGGTAATTTGAAACACATCAAAGGAATCCCAGGACTCCAATATAAAAGAGGAGTGTCTGCCAACTCTTGGACAGGAAGCTAAAATCAGAGACTGGAAGGTCTGAAGTTTGTTCTGTAAAAGGAAACCTCTGGTACGATATGCCTCAAGGACGCAGATACTTCAAATGATAAGTCAGTTCCAGCAATGATTTCCAAAAGGTCAGGAACCACCAAATACTGCTACACTGTTGACATGTTGTTTGGCAGAAATCTGTATCGACTCTACCCTCAACAGGAAGTAGCCAAGCATTCCATGATGGAGATGCAAAATAGAGCAGTGCAGGGCTAATATTAGGGTTGACAACTTCGTGAACACTTGAAGTGCAGACAAGCATCTGAAAGTCAAGACCATTTTGGTACTGTATGGGTTCCTATAGCAAAATGTAGGAAATGCAGATGTACTGGAAAGATGGAGACATCTCTGCAATGTGTATAAAAGCCAGTAAGTCTCCATGGTGAAGGGAGTCTATGACAAATAGACTGGGTTTCATGCAGGTTCTCTGGTTTCAAGTAAGGACATTCAGAACATGAGGTCCAAGATGGAGGTAATGGTAAACAAGTTGGAAAAGAAACCCCTTAAAAAAAAAAAAAAAAAAAAAAAAAAAAAAAAAAGGTCCTGCCACAGTAACTGGACAATGACACCTTAATCCAAAAAACCCAAGAGGGCTTGAAGGAGATCTGCTAATCGGTGAGGTGGCAGAGGAAGTTTGTCAATAACAATCTGAGCAGGGGGCAGAGAGTGAATATCCAGTTTGTAGCCCTGGGATGCCACTCTCGCCAAGTGTTGGAGAAGCAAGTTGTTCAAGCATCCCCCCTTCCTCACTGTGGAATGCAGGGGCACACCTGAATGCTGAGGAATGCTAGTCTAAAGATTTAGCAGAGAAGTGCCAGACTTTGCAGGCAGACTGGGAGCCTAGCGTAGAGCCTCTTGACAAGGTGGTGTAGAAAGAGGAATGTTTACCATTCATATAGTGGGGGCGCTGCTTCCACTGATGAAGATGGGGGCTTTTCTCAGTAGTAGTATCCTAGCAACCAAAAATGATCCAAAGGACTATGAAGAACAAATGCTTCCAATACAAGAATTTCACAGTTCAGCTTTAAGCTCAATTAGATTCAGGTCTGGGCTCTGGCTGGGCCATTGCAAAACTTTAATCTTCTGGTGAAGCCATTCTTTTGTTGTTGACTTGGATATATGCTTTGGGTTGCTGTCATGCTGAAAGATGAAGTTCCTCTTCATGTTCAGCTTTCTAGCAAAAGCCTGAAGGTTTTGTGCCAATATTGACTGGTATTTGGAACTCTTCATAATTCCCTCTACCTTGACTAAGTCCCCTGTTCCAACTGAAGAAAAACAGCCCCAAAACATGATTGTCACGTACCTGAAGGGAGACTGAGATGATGAGGTCAGCCTCTCTTGCATGTCCAACCGAAATCCTGCTGAGAGTGAAACAGAGAGAGCAGAGGGACAGGAGGAACACGAGTGTCTGAAGGTGCAGACCCGGAAACTTGCAGCAGTATATGTGACTTTGGAAAGGCAGCAGAACCCTCAGGGCAGGAGGGGCAGCCATGCACCATAGAGTTCAGCTGGGGTTAAAGAGGCACTCTGCTTGTACTGCGGAGCTGGAACATCTGGCGATGTAGAGCTTCTGGCAGGTTTGCAGCATAAACTCGCAGCAGGTCACAGGACCGTAATCGCAGGCAGCTGGGCAGGCACTCGGATGAGCTAGGAAGCTGGAGTCAGCAGACAGGAGCATGGATTTTGGGATAGCCAAGGTCATCAACATGCGGGCAGCGGGGTACAGAATCAGGAACGGAGCCAAGTCAGGGACAAGCCGGGTCAGGAGGAGGAGCCAGGTAACAGAATCCAGGATAAGGTCAGGAGAAAGCAGAGTCATAAAGTAAGCATATCAAAAGTAAGCAGGATTCAGGGAACAGCGGAAGACCAGTCAGCATTAAAGCTTAGAGTCCTCCTTAAATAGCCTGCCTGGCGCCAAGATGCCTCATGTGTGCGCCCACTTGCGTGCGCTCCCTTCTCTTGTGCGAATGCACATATCTATTGGCAAGACATCTTCTAGGAATTCTCTGACAATGATGCTGCCACCACCATGCTTCACTGTGGGTTTGGTGTTCTTTTGGTGATGTGCAGTGTTGTTTTTGCACCAAACATATCTTTTGGAAACATGGCCAAAAAGTTCAACCTTGGTTTCATCAGATCACAACACATTTTCCCCACATGCTTTGGGAGACTTCAGATGTGTTTTTGCAAAATTTAGCCGGGCTTGGATGTTTTTCTTCGTAAGAAAAGGCTTCCGTCTTGCCATTCTACCCCATAGCCCAGACATATGAAGAATACGGGAGATTGTCACATGTACCACACAGCCAGTACTTGCCAGATATTCCTGTAGCTCCATTTATATGTTGCTGTAGGGCCTCTTGGCAGCCTCCCTGACCAGTTTTCTTCTCGTCTTTTCATAAATTTTGGCGGCAAGTCCAGTTTTGGTAATGTCACGGTTGTGCCATATTTTAGCCACTTGATAATGACTGTCTTCACTGTGTTCCACGGTATATCTAATACCTTGGAAATTCTTTTGTACTCTTCTCCTGACTGATACCTTTTAACAATGAGATCCCTGTGATGCTTTGGAAGCTCTTTGTGGACCATGGCTTTTGCTGTAGGATGAGACTAAGAAAATGTCAGGAAAGACCTACTAGAACAGCTAAACGTTTTTTGGGGTTAATCAGAGGCACATTAAAAAGGTAAATCTGACTGCTGCAAAACAAGGAGAAAGTAAATTCTCGAATGTAGGTATAAAATCTGCATTGTCCAAATTAACAAAGAATAGCAATAAATAAAAACCCACACAATTTTCATGAGGACATTAGCACAAAAAAAACACAAAAACACAACAAAAAAACAACTTAGGCATGAAACACTTGCAAGCAGGATTATACATTGCTGGCCAATAGTATTTGAGTTGCAAGTGTCCATTTCTCCTGTAGGTGACAGTATAACCCAACAGTCTAAGAACTCAAAAGAATTTGTTGCATCCTTTGAGGAACACAGATTTTTTTAAAATCAGGCTTTAAGAAAGCTTCAGCGCTGCTTTACTTTTACAGAAAGCTTGTTTAACCACTTCAGCCCCGGAAGGATTTACCCCCTTCCTGACCAGAGCACTTTTTGCGATTTGGCACTGTGTCGCTTTAACTGACAATTGCACGGTCGTGCGACGTGGCTCCCAAACAAAATTGACGTCCTTTTTTCCCCACAAATAGAGCTTTCTTTTGGTGGTATTTGATCACCTCTGCGATTTTTATTTTTTGCGCTATAAACAAAATAAGAGCGACAATTTAAAAAAAAAACTCATTTTTTACATTTTGCTATAATAAATATCCCCCAAAAAAATAAAAATTTTTTTTTCCCTCACTTTAGGCTGATATGTATTCTTCTACATATTTTTGGTAAAAAAAAAAAAATCGTAATAAGCGTTTGATTGGTTTGCGCAAAAGTTATAGCGTTTACAAAATAGAGGATAATTTTTTGGGCATTTTTATTAATTTTTTTTTTACTAGTAATGGCGACGATCAGCAATTTTTGTTGTGACTGCGACATTATGGCGGACATGTCGGACACTTTTGACACATTTTTGGGACCATTGTCATTTATACAGCAATCAGTGCTATAAAAATGCACTGATTCCTGTGTAAATGACACTGGCAGTGAAGGGGTTAAACATTAGGGGGCGGGGAGGGGTTAAGTCAGTACTAGGAATGTGTTCTAACTGTAGGGGGGATGGGCACGTCACTGATCTCTGCTCCCGATGACAGGGAGCAGATCAGTGACACTGTCACTAGGCAGAACGGAGAGATGCTGTTTACATCAGCATCTCCCCGTTTGTCCTCTCTGTGAGGCGATCGCGGGTATCCCCGCGGCGATCGAGTCCGCGGGACCCGCAACCTGACCCACGGAGCTCGCGGCAGGCACGCGCGGCAAATGCAAAGTAACGTACAGGTACGTTACTTTGCGCAGCCATGCCATTCTGCTGACATATTTACAGGAGGCGGTCGGCAAGTGGTTAATACAACATTTAGCATTCAGTCTGTGTTTAACGCTCCAAGACACCTCAATGCTTGCTTTCTTAATACTTGCTTGCAGCACTACAAACCAGTGTTTGCAAGTTAATATTAGACTGTGCCATGTGTTATTACATCGTAGAGCAGGGGTGTGAAAAACTCAATTTCATCGTGGGCAGCATCAGCATTATGGTTGCTCTTAAAGGGCCAGTTGTGTCTATAAGACTATAGATTTATCCAAGGCTATTTTTCTCAGATAATAGGTGCAGGAACTCAACCATGCCGCCCCCGCCAAACTGCATCGAACAGTGGGTGTGGCAAAATTGCACAGTGGAAGGATCTCAAAGGGGCAATAAATACCAGAAGTGTGATATGTGCAGAGTTCAAGGATGTACAGAGCAGAGGCGGCTCTAGGCTTGGTGAGGCCTTCGGCAAATCAGACATGAGGCCCCACTCACGCCCATAATGGGAAAAATTCAAGCATTAAAAATTGTATATATACTGTATGTGTGTATATATATTTATTATATTAAGAGTTTTAAATTCTATGAACTATGATTTCACCGTTTATCGAATTTTCTCTAACCAATTCTTTTTTAATCAAATCTATATATATTACACACATATTTCTCCACTTACATGAAGGTCAGGTTAATATAACCCAACCAGCACAGAGTTCCCCCATATATCAGAGTCTGCAGGATTCTCCCTTACAGTGCAAGGGGAACTCTGATGTAAAGGGGAATGCTGCGGAACATGATCTAAGGGGGAACCTGCAGACTTTGGTGTAAAGAGGAACTCTAATGTAAGCGAGGAGGGAGCTCTGGTGACCAAATATTACCTTATATCAGAGTCTACAGAGTTCCAACTTGCATTTAAAAATGGGAATTCTAATGTGGAGGTGGCTCTGGAGCACCTTCCGCAGTCAGAGACTGCAGACATGATACAGGAGATGGTCGGAGACTGCAGACACGATACAGGAGATGGTCGGAGACTGCAGACACGATACATTAGATGGTCGGAGACTGCAGACACGATACAGGAGATGGTCAGAGACTGCAGACACGATACAGGAGATGGTCAGAGACTGCAGACACGATACAGGAGATGGTCAGAGACTGCAGACACGATACAGGAGATGGTCAGAGACTGCAGACACGATACAGGAGATGGTCAGAGACTGCAGACACGATACAGGAGATGGTCAGAGACTGCAGACACGATACAGGAGATGGTCGGAGACTGCAGACACGATACAGGAGATGGTCGGAGACTGCAGACACGATACAGGAGATGGTCGGAGACTGCAGACATGATACAGGAGATGGTCGGAGACTGCAGACATGATACAGGAGATGGTCGGAGACTACAGGAGATGGTCAGAGACTGCAGACACGATACAGGAGATGGTCAGAGACTGCAGACACGATACAGGAGATGGTCAGAGACTGCAGACACGATACAGGAGATGGTCAGAGACTGCAGACACGATACAGGAGATGGTCAGAGACTGCAGACACGATACAGGAGATGGTCAGAGACTGCAGACACGATACAGGAGATGGTCAGAGACTGCAGACACGATACAGGAGATGGTCAGAGACTGCAGACACGATACAGGAGATGGTCAGAGACTGCAGACACGATACAGGAGATGGTCAGAGACTGCAGACACGATACAGGAGATGGTCAGAGACTGCAGACACGATACAGGAGATGGTCAGAGACTGCAGACACGATACAGGAGATGGTCAGAGACTGCAGACACGATACAGGAGATGGTCAGAGACTGCAGACACGATACAGGAAATGGTCAGAGACTGCAGACACGATACAGGAGATGGTCAGAGACTGCAGACACGATACAGGAGATGGTCAGAGACTGCAGACACGATACAGGAGATGGTCGGAGACTGCAGACACGATACAGGAGATGGTTGGAGACTGCAGACACGATACAGGAGATGGTCGGAGACTGCAGACACGATACAGGAGATGGTCGGAGACTGCAGACACGATACAGGAGATGGTCGGAGACTGCAGACACGACACAGGAGATAGTCGGAGACTGCAGACATGATACAAGAGATGGTCAGAGACTGCAGACATGATACAAGAGATGGTCAGAGACTGCAGACATGATGCAAGAGATGGTCAGAGACTGCAGACATGATACAGAAGATGGTCAGAGACTGCAGACATGATACAAGAGATTTGTAGCGGCTGGTGCTCAAAAATTTTTTTTTTTTGGGGGGGGGGGGGGCGCAAACAAACTGAAAAATTCTGAAAAAATAGTGGAAAAAACCACCATCAATTGCAGTCACTGTGCCCATCAAACGCAGTCACTGTGCCCATCAAACGCAGCCACTGTGCCCAAACGCAGCATTTAACTAGCACCCCCCCATCCGCCAGCTCGTTGTCTGACCGGCATTTACCCCATCATACAGTTTTATGGCTGAACTTGCATTAGATTCGCAGAAAAAAAAAGTGAAGGGAATTTTTTTCCCCTGCACTGAAATCAGATCGCATGGGTGTTTTCACCTATGCGATCTGATTCCTGTGCGAGTTCACAGTCCGCACTGCGATCTGTGAACCAATCTGCGGGAGTCATTAACAATGTATTGACACCCGCAGCGGTTCGCAGAGGGCAGTGTGAACTGCCTGCGGGAGAGATGCCATGCGGGAACCAGCGCTGTAATCGTGCTGGTTCCCACATCGCATCGGTGTGAACCTAGGCTAATGGACGGGCTGCCACTGCAAGAGATGGTCAGAGACTGCTGACATGAATGGGCTAAAACTGCACTGCACTTGGGACACATGTGAATTGCAGTGTTTTCCTGTGCGATTCATGGTGTGAACCCGCCCTGTGTCTTGGAACCCACATTGTGCACCACTAACTTGCCTGGTGGGGGGGCACTAGATTGGGCAGCGGCAGCATTTATCCACATCTCTTGTGGGGTGCCTAGGGCCACCCCCTTTGTGGCAGACGGTATCCCTTTGATTAGGGGGGGGGGTATTTGCTAGGGGGGCTTTGGGAGGGGGGAGAAGACTTGTGCTGGGGGGGTGGATTTCATATCCAAGCCCCCTCGTAGCACAAGTCCTAAAGTGCCCCCTAACACATATCCTCTCCCCCAAATCATTTCAAGTGAACTCTTTGGTTGTCCCCCCTCCCTCACCCTCTTTGTCATGCCCACTTCCCCTACTCTGCAAGACTCACTTTTAGATTACACAGATCTCAGACCAGCGCTTTTGGTATAGGTGGTGAGCCTCCTTCCCTCCTCCTCCGTGCACAGGAAAACATCACAGCAGGAGGAGGGGCGGGTTCAGTTCACTCCGCAGTACATGGTGTGTGTCAGGCAGCCGGGGATAGATGTCGCCTGCAATACACAGTGAAGCTCGCGATGTGTGGGAATGTAGACACCCCGCAGAAGCCGCGGGCATTGCGGGACTCAGAGTCATAGCCTAATTTGCCTAATTAGAGAGCCGCCTCTGGTACAGAGGGTAGAGTTCAAGAGTGCGCTAGGTACAGAGTGCAGTTTCAGGGGTGCCCTGTTCAGGGGTGCGCCGGGGCACAGATGGCGATCACATTGCAGCTTGCCACGTGATGCACCATCCCACACTGCACCTGCATTTGAATCCCCCTTGTCCCCGCCGTGAAATCAGGGCATGCAGGAATCTGTAAGAGCTGCCAAGAGGAAAGCTGTCCATGTAAACATAGAAGGCTTCTGTGTTTACAAGTGACAGTGGTGAGTGGGAGTGGAGGGTGAGAACTGGAGGCGGCAACAGTGCGACTGAAAAACACCCAGAGCCACATGAGATGGCCTGGCAGACAGGATTTGGATTTGACACATGTGTAACATAGCAATTAGATACTTGTAAACCCCCATGAAACCATTTAAATTAGATTTTACCAGTTAAACAGCTTCCTAAGACAAAATGTGCAAATAAGCTTGATGATCTTTTAAATCCACTTATATTTACTTGTATCTCCTTTATACATATTATTCAGAGTTAGAAAAAAATAAATAAAAAAGAAGAAGTTTCTTAAAAACAGGAGTGCTAATTTTGCTAGGTGATTTAAAAAAAATGCACATATTTTTCAGGTAAAAAGAAATTAATTTATATATATTTTTTACATTGCAGCCTGTAAAGAATTGCTACTGCGTTCAGCAGATTGCGGGTGGTGATTACCAGACTGTAGGAAGAATCATTGAACTACAAGTGCGGTCACCAGAACTGCAAGCAGTCAGCTGCAGTCTCTGGTGGTACCTGTAATTCGTTAATTCACAGGAAATGGTGAATGAACGACGCGGCTGTGTGCGTGGAGCTGTTCGGTTTTCAAATTTTGGCAGGGGGAGTATCCCCCGCCCGCTGTCACAGAGTGGGGAGCGCTGGCGGCGGATGTATAGGAGCATATTACATGTTAAACCCTAAATATGGGTGTAAGATAACATGCTCCTAAAAGGTGAATTTATCCGCTAACTCACTATAAAACCAGGCTTTCAGGTCCGGTTAGGCATGTCACTGAATGACAATCCTACTGTATTAGTGCAACCCAGCAAGCTATTATTCTGCATCACAAAGTCCCTGATAGGTACTGTGACATGGGTTGATTAGACTCAGAGATGCATTTTCGCGAAGTCCATGCCAGTCTAAACTGTGTTTTAAGGGCCTGGTAGCCCACTGTTATAAAAACAGATCAACGTAAAGTCCACACAGGGGTATAGGTTACATACAGCATAAACCGTTAACAAAAATACCAAGCCACCTGGCTCTCTTTTCAGCAGTACCTCTGCTCTTAGTGATGGGTTCCTCAGACCATTGGTTTTTCAATGCACATAAGTTTAAACCCGTCAACACACAGCTCCTCTTTAATGCACACAGCGTTACTGGCTCACACCTGTCTCTAAGGCAAAGCCCTGTCTCCAAATTGGGTGCACACCTCCCTCCTGGCTGAAGCCCTTAACTATTCTCAGTTCTTCATTATAAAAAGCTGTGCGCACCTGCACACATATCCTTGCTGGTCTTCAACAAAATGTGGACACTGGGTTGGAGATTTCTTCCCTCCCAAGGCACTCTGAAATCTCCAAACTATGGAGCCCAATACGAGAATACCAAAATCCAGAGAAAGCTGTAAAAAAAAATATATATAGTTTTCTTTGCTCAAAAATCATATTTCGGAGTCTCACACTCTGCACATGTGCAAATCCTACATCCTTTTATCAACCATTTTTCCAGTAGCAAGGCCTCGTACTGTCATGGTATGTTCAAACAAGAGTTATTTCAAGCAATGAGTCATTGGACTACATGTGTTTTCCTTTCTTCATTTTAGCAAGTCATAATTTGACATTCACAAACAAATCCAAATGAATATTAGCTCTCTAAGAGCTCTTTCACGCTCAGAGCACCTGGGCATTGATGGTAATTTTTATTTATTTATTTTTAGCGGCGCTTTTTCGGCCGCTAGCGGGGCGCTTTTAACCCCGCTAGCGGCCAACAAAGGGTTAAAAGCGCCGGCAAGGCAGGGGTGCTTTAGGAGCGCCTCAAAACAGGTGCTCGCAGGACTTTTTTTTTTACATCCTGCCAGTGCACCTCTCCAGTGTGAAAGCCCTCAGCCTTTCACATTGGAATGACAGGAGAGGCGCTTTGCAGGCACCATTTTTAGCGCTATAGCGCCTGTAAAGCGCCTCAGTGTGAAGGGGGTCTTAGGGAAACTGGTGCTCTTTAAAAACAAAGAAAATATACTTTTTGGATTACCTTTCAAAGTCCCTGGTTTTCGTGCATTCTTGAATTCCTTTGCTGATGACTATTAGAAAGTCTTGTGTTAACACAAATGGTACCCGCTCTCGCTTGTATCCAAATTTTTTCTTTTTGTGATCCAGAAAGTGCCCAAAATCTATGTGAAACAGCTGATAAGAAACACTTATTAACATCTGAGGAAAATTAGCAAAAAATGGGCAATCAACACGGAGCTAAAAAAAAAAAATTTACCTGTCCGTTGTCTTTCACCATTATGTTACTATTGTGCCGATCACCAATTCCAAGAATAAAAGTGGCAACACAGTAACCAGCACACGATCTTGTGAACAAGTCAATAGCAGCATCATACCTACAGAAAACAATCAATTCACATTCTTTAATTTCTTCTGTATTGTAAACCAACAAACCTAATACTCCTTTTTAATAGGCTTCCAACATAAATTCTTAAAGTTATATTAAAGGTTCGTTTTTTTTTTTTTAACCACTTCCATACCAGGCACTTCCTCCCTTCCTTTGAATGACAATTGCGCGGTCATGCAACACTGTACCCAAACTAAATTTTTATTATTTTTTTCCCACAAATAGAGCTTTCTTTTGGTGGCATTTGATCACCTCTGCGGTTTTTAATTTTTGCGCTATAAACGAAAAATGCTGACAATTTAAAAAAATAAATAAACTGATGGGCACTGATAAGCGGTACTGACAGCACTGATGAGGAGCTACTGACAGGCATTACTGAGTAGCACTTTGATGGGACACTGACAGGCATTACTGATGGGGCACTGCTTGGCACTGACAGGCGTTTATTATGGGGACATGCTGGCAGGTGTTGGGCACCTTTTCATGGGGGCTGTGCTGATAATCAATGTGCTGATTATCAGCAAAGACCCCCCCCTCCGACAGGGAGAGCCGCCGATCGGCCCTCCATGTCATCGTGAACCGATGAAAGCCGTTTACCGGCACTTCCTGGTTCACATGATGATCAGCTGTGATTGGTCACAGCTGATCACGTGGTAAGAAGCCTCTGTCAGAGGCTTCTTACCACGAACAGAGATGCGGCATGTCAGACTGACACACAGCACCTCCGATTGCCCAGGTGCATGCCGGCTGTGTTATCCTGATCACGTCCGTTCAGGATATCACAACCACTTTGCCGCCGTCATTCTGCTATATGGTGGGCGGTAAGTGGGTAAAATAACAAACATGTCATACCTATATGCTCTGTGCAATGGTTTTGGCACAGAGCAGCCCCGATCCTCCTCTTCTTGGGTCCCATGCTGGCGCTCCAGGCCACTCCCTCTTGCCTAGTGCCCCCCATAGCAAGCAGCTTGCTATAGGGGCTCCTGAGCAAGCTCGCTCCCGAGCCACTGCACCGCGTGTCTTTTCACACTTTCCTCAGCTCACTGGCTGTGACTGACAGTAGAGGAAGCCAATGGCTACCAGAGACCGGGGAAAGCAGAGGCTCTCGTGCATATTGCTTGATCGAGATGGGGCTCAGGTAAGTTGTGGAGGGGCTGGGTGAGCTGCTGAACCTTTTTTACCTTCTGGCCAATTCCTCTTCACATCTATAGTTGATGGCACACATTGCAATCTAGATTGAAGTCTACTGACTTCAACCACTTGACCTCCGGAAGTTCCCGCCAAACCCCCCTATGACCAGGGCATTTTTTGCCATTTTGCTACTTTATTATGCTATTTTAACTGGCAATTACGCAGTCATGCAAAACTGTACGCAACTTAAATTTATATAATTTTTTTCCTACAAATAGAGCTTTCTTTTTGTGATTTAATAATTACTGGGTTTATTTTTTTATTATATAAAAATGAAGAGACCGGGAAAAAAAAATTATATTTTTTATAGTCCGATATAAAACCTATGCAATTAACTACTTGCCGACCGCCTACCGCACTTTTACTGTGGCAGCTCGGCTCTATTGCGTGAAACGACCTACCCGTATGTCATTTCGTGCAGTAGACACTAGACCAACACACACACACACAGCACTGCTCCCGTGTATGATCCCCCACACACAGCACTGCTCCCATTTACATTACACCCCCCACACACGGCACTGCTCTGGTTTACATGACCCACAATACACACAGCACTTCTCCCCATTTCAATGCCCCCCCCCCCCCCCCACGCACACACAAACAGCACTTCTCCCCTTTACATGACCCCCCAAACAGCACTTCTCCCCTTTACATGACCCCCAACACAACACTGCCCCCCTTTACATTATCCCTCCCCCCACAGAGCACTACTTCTGTTTACATGAAACCCCCACACACAGCACTGCTCCCCTTTACATGACCCCCCCTCTCCCCCCACACATACAGCACTGCTCACCTTTACATGACCTCCCCTCCCACACAGCACTGCTCGATTTACATGACCCCCCCCCACAGCACTGCACCCTTTACATGACCCCCCCCCACAGCACTGCTCCCTTTACATGACCCCCCTCCCCCCCACAGCACTGCTCCCTTTACATGATGATGCACCACAGCACTGCTCCCTTTACATGACGATCCCCCCCACACACACAGCACTGCTCCCTTTACATGAGCCCCCCCCCCCCCTCCACAGCACTGCTTCCTTTACATGACTCCCCACACACACAGTACTGCTCCCTTTACATGACCCCCCCCCCCCACACACCACTGCTCCTGTTACATGACACCCCCCCCCCCCCCACACACAGCACTGCTCCCTTTACATGACTCCCCCCCACACACACACACACACAGCACTGCTCCCTTTACATGACCCCCCCCCCCCACACAGCACTGCTCCCTTTACATGACCCCCCCGCACAGCACTGCTCCCTTTACATGACCCCCCCCCACACAGCACTGCTCCCTTTACATGACCCCCCCCTCACACAGCACTGCTCCCTTTACATGACCCCCCCTCACACAGCACTGCTCCCTTTACATGACACCCCCCCCCCCCCAAACACACAGCACTGCTCCCCTTTACATGACCCTCAACACACACAGCACTGCTTCCCCTGCACATGATGTTCCTGCCCCCCATCCTTCACAAGTTCACAGCCATGTCCTTTGCTCCCTTCACTCTCCTACTTTACACAGAGCAGAGAGCAGGAGGTCGGACAATCCTGGACTAAAGGCGGAGACACAGAAGAACTGGATGGAGAACGAGAGCTGCCGGGTTACCTTTTCATATTGATAAGCTGGTGATTGGTTGCTAGGACCGACCACTGCATCCTAGCAGCCAATCACCTCTTGGTTAATGTGAAAAAGTGCATTCAGGCAGCTGCTCTGCATGCAGTGCTGCTCACGCCCTCCGTCCAGAATTGTCCCACCTCATGCCTGTTCTGTTAATGACAGCGGCGGAGGCTGGGGACAAAAGCAGCACCTAAATGGCACGATCGCGGCGGTCCGGAAAGAGCAGTGGCTTGGGCCCGATCCATAAATACATACATACACAAATGGGAATTTATGCAGCCATTGATGCTATACTGTAAAGGCAGTGATTAGCCACTTATAGTCTGACTGTTATAGAGTGGTGGGTAATCTGGCGTTAACAGACACTACCTGGGAGGGTCACTGACAATGTCGTTGCTAGTAACACTAATACAGTGATCAGTTAAAATACTGTACATTTTACACTGGCTGGGAATGGGTTAACATCTAGTGGCAATCAAGGGGTTAACTGTGTAGTGTGTGTGTGTGTGTGTAATGTGTGCTGCTCTTACTTTACAATCTGGTAGTTTTTTTTCCTTGATTTTCAGGGAGAAGAAAAACAGCCAGATCGCTATTCCTATGCACGCAGAGTTTTGTATAATTGCAAACAGAGAACACTGTCTGTGATTGAACACAGCCAGCCAATCACTGGCTGAATTCTGCTGCCAAACTTGTGCTGTGTCAAACCCAGAATACAGGCAGTGATGTACAGGTATGTTGTCTGGCCTGCCTGTGCCACCAGTCCACAGTAAATCTACTGTTGGCGGGTGGCAAGTACTTAAATTGAATGGTATAAATATGAAAATATCTTGAAACCTAAAGAAAATTGGTTAAATTAGGGAAATTCAACTCATTCTATCACCACTTTACAGATCCTCACCCAATTGTTATGATTACATGGACCAGGTTAAGACAAACTTACTGTAGTAGATTATACAATCCTATTGCAACATGTGTAAATAGTTTTAGGCAACCAATAACTGCCTTTACAAATTATTCCTCTAAACCTGGGTGTAAGGGTGCATAAAACATTATTTTCTTTGCCAAGCTAAGCTTCTGGTGTGTTGTACTTTTAAAAGGTGAGGATTCTTCCAATCCATACCGGTTCTCCATTCATGCATTGAGCTCAGATAGTTTAGAGGCAGGGACCACAGTTTTAGTTGTGCTTTAAAAGTAAACCTATGCCCAGATCATGCGCAGTAAAGTATTTACATATTCTAAACAAGAAGTAAAATAATTTTAAAACTCACACATTTCTGTATTTATAGGCATTGTAGAAAATAAAAAAAAATTAAAAATAGGATTTGTATAAATTTTTAATACTTTTCTCCAAGTTCATTGAGGGACACAGGAAGTCTTTCACCTTTGCGTTGCAATAGAATTGGACACTGGCAAACTGTAGGCCAGCCAGGATAACCCCCTCCCACTACCAGTATGCCTCAGTTTTGTAACTGAACATGATCATAAAAAGACAGGGGTGGGGTGGGAACTCAATGGACTCCAAGAAAATAATTTTAAGTAGAGTACAAAAATCATATTTTCTTTTAGCTCCTTTGGTGGGCAGAGTTCTGAGCACAAACCTCTCCAGTTTGCTGTTGTATCTGGACGCCAAGAGATCCACATCTGGTATCCCCTAGTGCAGACAAATCCCTGCAGGTAAAGAACCCACTCTCCCAGGGCTCCCTGGTCCTGTGAAGCACTTACAGATCTGGTGGGAGGTGTCTGACAGGGAAGGCGGAACCCTGTCTTTCAGACCATAAGCCTTGTCAATAACCAGCCCAATTCATCTAGCAATAGAGGAATAAAATGCAGGGAGACCCTTGTGTGAGCCTGCAGGCAGAACAAAGAGGGAATCAGATTTCAGAAAGGTAAAATTTCACAGCCCACACCACATTCAAGCAGTGTAGGGCAATTTGCTTAGGAGCTAACTGTATATAAGGAAGGGCAAAATCCTTGTTAATATGAAAGGCAGAAACCATCCTGGGGATAAAACAGGCCTTGGGCCTCAAAACACCAACCAAGTTTCCTTACATAAAAAAGGGCCAGCCATCTGTTCAGAGACTCTTCTTGCAGATGTGATAGCAAACAGAAGGCTACCTTGCATGAAAGGACCAACAACAGAATATCTCTGATAAGTTCAGATGAGATTTTTGTAGAGTTTAAAAGAAAATTGAATACTGTCCGTGATACTTTTTTTTATTTGCACCAACATACAATTTTTCAGGACAAGCTTTCGGGGTATGTCCCCTTCTTCAAGGTCCAAGCAGTACTGATTCACAAATTTTTAAGCAGCATGTTAAAGAAGAAGAAAAAAAAAAAAAGAGAAAAACCAAACACATACAAATCAATGGTAATAAAGATGGCAGCAGAGTTCGTGAGATAAGACAGAGGGAGAGCTATAGAATGCAGGGGGGGGGATACTAGTCACAGAGGGGTCGTACAACTTTAGCATAATGTGTAAGGAAACCAATATCTAAATTCAGGCCGTTATTTTTCGTGTCAAAAAGAAGTATCATTCTTAGTTCAAACGTTTTCCTTTCCTGGATAGTTCTGAAATTCCCTTGAAGAACTAAAACATTGAGGTCTTCTATAGTGTGGTCCGGTTGTGAGAAATGATGTCCCACAGGTGTGCATAAACTGTCTTCTTTATGTTCTTTGATGGTATGTCTGTGCAAATTCATCCTCGATTGCAACTTCTGTCCTGTTTCACCAACATAAGATCCTTTGCTGCACCTTTTGCATTGGATGAGGTACACAACATTACTGGAGGTACAGCTGTAAGATCCCATGATATTGAAGGTCCCATTTGTGTGTGTAACACTTTTGGATAGATTGATCTGGTTGCATAGTTTGCAGCGTTTTTTATTGCACGGTTTGCTTCCATTATTTGTGACTTCATAATCAGAGTGAAGTTTCCTGCTGATTAGTTTGTGTCTGAGGTTGGGTGGTTGTCTGAAAGCCAATAATGGGGGTAGTTGGAATATTCCTTTCAGAGTTTCATCCTCTGTTATAATGGGTTGTATATCTTTGATTATCTTTTTGATCCCTTCAAGTGCTGGGTTGTATGTGGTGACTAGAGGTACTCGATTATTTTTTTTTTCTCTGTGTATTGGAGGAGATTTTCTCTTCGGGTTTTCAAGGCTGTGTTTATGCTGTTGTTGATGGTTTTGTCTTTGTAACCTTTCTTATGGAAGGAGTCTGCCAGACTGAGATGTTTATCTCTGTCTTCTGGGTCTGAACAAATTCGGTGGTATCTGATGGCCTGGCTGTGTATGATGGCCATTTAGTGTGTTGGGGGTGAATACTGGAACTATGAAGATAGCTGCATAATATTAGTATATAATTAATAATCTTCAGCTCAGGGGAAACTTCAGCACTAAAAGGAGTCCTACTGATCCAAGGCCTCTGAGGTCAAAAGGATTCTCCTCTCTCCCTCCTAAAAATGCCTCTTTAGACTCGATGGTGAAGTCAAAAGAATGAACTAGGAGGAAAGCAATAGTGGCACGAGTAGGACTCCGGTTGCCTATGGCCTCAATAAGGCTTGAAATCCTGCTCATAAACTCAAACATTGTGGCAGAAAAATCCTTCCTAGAAAGGAAGGATGAGGTGGACATAATTTGTCATCCAGCAGCATTATCTGAATAGGGCAGGGAATCTGATGACAGGGTACCAGGCCCCTGCACAACAGTGCTGAATCCCACCCAGAAAGCTATAGGGAGAGTCTTAACTGCTGAGACCCTTGGGACCCATATCCCTGTATTTCTGATTTGCCATGCTAGCACAAGGTTTTCTTATAGAGGGTTACTCCAGATCCATCACTGTAGTGGCATGAGAAGGGCAATGGGAGTCAAGTCTAGAGTCTGCACTATGCAGACTGAGACTCTGGAAACTGCTGAAAAAAAGCAGCAGTGGCTACGGTGCAGCCAAGCTTAGAGAAAATTAAGTGAATTGAAAATAATAATTAAAAAAAAAAAAAAAAAAAAAACACATAGTGAAAAGGTAGTAAGAAGTCGAAAAAAAAAAATAAGTCAATTAGTTAAGGACACTCCAGGAAATAAACACACACACACCGCATCAGACACTAATCAGGTGCACTGGGTTCAGGTGCTAACCTTGGCTCACAATACTTGGAGAAAAAAGAAATTCGTTGTACAACAGACCATCAAGTGCTTGATGCATTCGTGGCAATAAAGGACTTCTTTTTCAAGTACCTGATGTTCTGGTGTGCAACAAATTTCTTCTTCCTCCAAGTAGCCAAGGACACTAGCAATAAAAATGAGGCTAGCTGGGACCTAGGGGCTATATAGGGAATGTCCCAGCAGCTTATTTGCAGTGCCTATTCACCTGCAGGTAACTGCACAAAAATCCAGTTGTAAGGATTAAAAGAAGCCTGTGTCTACTGTAAGATTAGGAAAATGCTTTTTGCAACCCCCCTAGAACAATACTGCACATAACCCTTGGGGGCAGCCAACTATAGGGGAAATTTTTTCTTCTCTCTGAAGATGGGCTTTCATTTTCAAGATTCACAACACAGGCAGTTGCTGAAAGTGCTTAAAAAAAAAAAAAAATAAGATCTTGCTTTTAAGGATAGTTGACAAATAACTTAACATTACAGCAGCTTGAAGGTCAGGGATAGGGATGCCTTGTTTCAAATCTTGTTTACTGCATGTTAAAGTGGAGTTCCACACAAAAATGGAACTTCCACTTTTCGGAACCCTCCCCCCCTCCGGTGTCACATTTGGCACCTTTCAGGGGGGAGGGGGGTGCAGATACCTAAGACAGGTATTTGCACCCACTTCCGGCATAGACTCCCATGGGAGTCTATGCCTCTTCCTGTCCCTGCGCGCTGTCTCCTGGGAAACACACAGCTCCCAGGAGATAGCGGGGACCAGTTACGATGCGCAGCGCGACTCGCGCATGCGCAGTAGGGAACCTGGAAGTGAAGCCGCAACGCTTCACTTCCTAATTCCCTCACCTAGGATGGCGGCGACGGCAGCTGCCGAGAACTGAGCGGGTTCTCGGCGTCGCCTGCCGACATCGCTGGACCCTGGGACAGGTAAGTGGCCATTTATTAAAAGTCAGCAGCTGCAGTATTTGTAGCTGCTGGCTTTTAATATTTTTTTTTTGGCGGTTTAGGTGGACTCCCTCTTTAAGAACATGTAAACAGTTCAATGTCCATATTCTGGGCACAGGTGCACTTTTAGGTAGTTTCACAATTATTTGCACATGGATGCAACAAAAACCTTTGTTTTAACCTAAAATGTTTAAGGTTCAAATAGTATTCCTCGGTTGACTTGCTGGATTGTTTGCTAAAAGGATGTTTGTATTGTTTGGTGTATTGCCTTGCCATTCTTTGCTTTATACAAACACATGCAACCTAGAGCTCAGGGCAGCCAGTTTTCCAGCTACTGGTCACACATAGATTAAGGGGTTCCTGTGACACACAGCAAAGCATTTCACAAGATGAACATAAACAGGTATTTAGGTTGGTAAACAAAACCACTACTCACATTTCTCCCTTGTTTTTATCCTTGAGCCATTGGTGTAATGCATGACTGTTGAACTGCAGTGCACCTTTAAGTCCTCCCTTACACTGAATTTGCATAATTGTATGTGAGCATCTCACCACCTCAATAAGTCCCACGCAGTCCCCAATAGAGAGGCAACCGTATGGCAGCATCCTAGAACAGAAAGGCAAAACACAAATTGCAACAAGTACTGTACCATACATATTGCTATATTTAGTATTGAGTACTTTTCTATAGTCAGGTGAGAATAATGTAATCGTTGCTCTCAAATACCTCATATAAGCACTTCAGTTGAAACAATATCTCTATCCTGCACCTGTTAACTGTCTATAACACAATATACGCTCTTCCAAATAATAAACAGATATACTGTCAATTATGTCCTGATCTGGCTAATAAGGCAAAGGACTGAAAATCTCTCAACTCATTTCTTGGACGTACTCTCTGCCTCTTCAATAGTGCACAAGCCCAACTTTACAAACAAAACGTAGGCACAATTGTATAAATATCACATAAATGTATATCTCTCAATATTAATATAAACTAGGGGTACACCGAATGGAAATTTTGGTGCTGAAACCGAAAATGAAGGATGCACTAGGCTGAAAGACGAAACCGATACGGAAAATGACAGTTTTTAAAAAATACCGTATATACTCGAGTATAAGTCGAGGCCCTAATTTACCACAAAAAAAAAATGGGAAAAACTTATTGACCCGAGTCTGTAGCGGGTCAACAATGCCCATTTGCAGCATCACTGTGCCCATTTGCATGCCTCACTGTGCCCATTTGCAGCCATAGGTCCCCTGAACTTCAAACTCGGTAGTTAAGGGTTCCTAGATGCCCCCTAGCTGCAGCCAAAATTTGGGGTCTCTGAACCCAAAGGGTCCCGAAATGACATTGCTGCAGATGGACACAGTTGACCGAATTTGGGGCCCCATATCTCGGGGCCACTTAGTGCTAAGAACCCCAAATTTGGTGTGCAAACCCAGTGGAACTAGCACCATAAAATTTCTAAAGCTGGGATTTCTAGCACCAAGTGGCCCCGAGATACAGGGCCCCAAATATCAGTTCAGAAAATGTCAAGCACTTTTCTGCAGCAGAGAATGACATTTTCTGAACCGGTTTTGGGGCCTCGTATCTCAGGGCCACTTGGTGCTAGGAACCCCAGCTTTGGATATGTTATGTTACCAGTTCCACTGGGTTTACATACCAAATTTGGGGTTCTTAGCACCAAGTGGCCCCAAAGTCGGTTCGGAAAATGAAATTTTTTGCTGCAGAAAAGTGCTTGACTCGAGTATAAGTCGAGGGGGGCACTTTCAGCACAAAAAAATGTGCTGAAAAATTCGACTTATACTCGAGTATATACGGTATTTATATTTTTTATATACAATTGTATTGTATTCGACTTTTTAATTAATATAATCAATTTAAATTAATATGAATTTATTGTTGGCTATTATTGGCACCTTTAGTGCAAGAAAAGTCAAGAAAAATGCAGTTTACCGTCTCTAACCATTTCTTGTATCATGTCCCCAGTCTCTAACCATCTTTTGTGTCATGTCCTCCGTCTTCAACCATCTCTTGTATCATGTCTGCAATTTTCTACTTAAACACACTGTTAATAGTATTAGCAAAATTTCCATTCGGTGCACCTCTAGCAGACATGATACAGGAGACGGTCAGTGACTGCAAATATGATATAAGAGATTAATGCAGTAACGGAGGGGGGGGGGGGGGGGTGATGGAGCGCTGGTAGGGGCTGCTAGAGAAGTATTATGGGGCAGTAGTATGAATAAAAGAAAAAAACAAGAACTTTCTTGTGGTGATTCAAAACAGTTTCATCAGTCCAGACCTATGTTAATAGGTTCTGGTGTGTGTTGCAAGCGGCAGCCAGCTCCTAAGAGCAGAAGAGACTCTGTAGCATGGGGGGAGAGAGAGAGAGAGAGAGAGAGAGAGAGAGAGAGAGAGAGCAGCGCCGCTCTAAGAGTAGTAAGTCAGTTTAAAACAAGGCTTTAATAAGCTTTAAAAGTTTAAACTCACATTTGAGTAATTATATAGCCCTATAGTCACGCCCCCGGTTCTCAAGCATCTGACGTCTCCCACCGACGAACCTGCTGACAGGCTCACTGTGGGAAATCCAAACCTCAGAGCTACGGATGCCACCGGAAGCGACCGGGGTCTGACCCCCCACCGCAGCCCAGCTGCAAACCGGAGGATAAACGATGACGGCAAAGAGAACTACCCTATGCCTGATTTTAACTACTCAAATGTGAGTTTAAACTTTTAAAACTTATTAAAGCCTTCTTTTAAACTGACTTACTACTCTTAGAGCGGCGCTGCTCTATCGCTCTCTCCCATGATATAAAAGATCAATGCAGCCTCACCAGTGTCCATCAAATGCAGCTTCAACAGTGCCTGTCAGATGCAGCCTACCAGTCAGATGCAGCAGCCTGCCTGTCATGCAGCCTCAACAGTGCCTGTGCCCATCAGATGCAGCAGCCTGCCTGTGCCCATGATATGCAGCCCGCCAGTGCCCATCATGTACAGCCCACCAGTGCCTATGAAATGCAGCCTGCCAGTGGCCATCATGTACATTCTACCAGTGCCCATGACATGCATCCTGCCAGTGCCCATCATGTACAGCCTACCAGTGCCCATCATGTACAGCATACCAGTGCCTGGTAATGCGATGTCACTCTGTGTGCCAGAGCTGGATCTGAATCACCGTGCAGCCGCTGTAACGATTTCCTGCCTCCTATGACACAATGATTCCTAGCATTGGATCAGTGTGCCGTCTATCACAAGAGGCGGTCTAGGCGATGGGACATCGTTACAGTGGCTGCACGACGATTCAGATCTCTGACACACAGAGTGAGATTGCGCTACCAGGCACTGGGGAGGCTGCATCTCATGACACTCGTGAGAACAGCAGGAGGGGAGACTGACAGGGGCGCGCTGGGATGATACATGTTCGGCACCAGGCGGGACGGTCCCGCCCCTTTTTCAGCTCCATTATCGGCACTTTTTTTCTTTCGCCCGCCTGCCGAAAACACCATTTTCAGCCGATATGTTTTGGAGGCTGAAATTTCGTATAAACAGAATACATTATGGTTTATGAAAAAAACAGGGAAATGTTACTTATCCCATCTGCACTCCACAGCTTAACCGCTTGCCGACCAGCCGTCGTCCTTATACTGTGGCAAGGTGGCACAATCCCGCAAATATCAAAAATATGTAGCAGAATACATATTGGCCTAAACTGATGAATACATTTGTTTACAATTTTTTTGGGGGAAATATTTTATAGCAGAAAGTAAAATATTTTGTTTTTTTCATAATTGTCGCTTTTTTTTGTTTATAGCGCAAAAAATAAAAAAACGCAGAGGTGATCAAATGCCACCAAAAGAAAAAAAGGAAATAAATTTTGTTTGGATACAGCGTCGCACGACCACGCAATTGTCTGTTAAAGTGACACATTGCTGTATCGCAAAAAATGGCCTGGTCAGGAAGTGGGTAAATCTTTCCAGGGATGAAGTGGTTAAACGTATGCACAGACCAAGTAAAGGGTTAATAATAAGTTTCCTGAAGACACTAGAAAGTGAAGATCCTGCAGAGCTCTTCAGTGCAGCACAAGGGATGCTGAAGGGCTTAATTACAAAAACAAACAGGAAGAGTGCAATGATTTTGGTGATATCCCCAGTATTTGGGCACAGTAATGAACAGCCATGTAGTCAGGAGTGTAAGCGAGAGCCATGGCCAATGGCAGAGCTTCAGGAGAGCTGTGCTATACTGTGTTCCACCACCTCCACTTCCGAGATAGATGAACGTGTGCCTTTAGAGTGCTCTACACCTTGGAGTTGGATGTGTGCAAGTCAATGTGTCCCTCTCTCTCTAAAAAATATATATTATATTAAATATATAGATGTTGGGGTGATCTGAGGTCTGAAGGTACAGAAATTGGTGTGATTTGAGGTGTGATGGTGCAGTAATTAGGATGATCTGAGGTGTGATTCTACAAGATTTGGGGTGATCTGAGGTATGAAGGTGCAGAAATTGGGCCTGATCTGAGGTGTGAAGGTGCAGGAATTGGGGTCGATTAGGGCTTGATAGTTAGTAGTTAATTGAGAACTACAAGCTGACAGCCGCTAAAAATGTCAGGCCTTGTAGTTCATTCAGACACACGGAGCTGTGTGTCTGAATGAAGCGGCCATGTGGGTGAAGCCCTGCACAACCACAAAACAGATTACAGCGCACACATACAAAAATGACATTTATCCTGCAAGGCTAGTTAAAAACACCTGAACATATTCAAAAATACGGGGGCTTGGTCACACTATATGGTCATATAGTGCTAAGCCCACTTACTGCGACAAAATACACCGAATTAGTGGGTCCTACACTAGTAATAGAATGAAAGAACCTGTGTCTCCACCATGGGAGATAAACTCCTCTATGTGGGAGAACTGAAGGGATTCCTCCTATGCACTGGTGGCCACTAATAAGAGGTAATGAAAAGGGGGAGGGGTGCACCAGCCCAAGAGACCTGTTCAGGGTCCATACAATATACAGAAACATACTTGGGGGGCACACCCTAAAATGCTTCACATTCAAGATGGTGCTGCTATAAGACCAAAAAGAGTACAAAACAGATTACAACGCACACATACAAAAATGACATTTAACCTGCAAGGCTAGTTAAAAACACCTGAACATATTAAAAAATACAGTGGTTTGTTCACTCTATATGGTCATATAGTGCCAAGCCCACTTACTGTGACAAAGTACCCCGAATTAGTGGGCTTAGCACTATATGACCATTTTAGGGTATGCCCCCCAAGTATGTTTTTGCCCTGCACAACCAGGTGGCTTTAAATAGTGGCAGCTAGTATGGGGAACTTCTCCCCATACTGCTGCCACAGGGGATGGGGCAGCTGAAGTACTGGGAACATGTTCCCCCCTAAATCGAGTGGAACATGCAACATGTTCCCAAAAGGTGAACTTATCCGTTAAAGTGGTTGTAAAGTCAGAAGGTTTGTTATCTTATTGAATTATGCCTTAAGACATGGGTCTTCAAACTACGGCCCTCAAGTTGTTCAGGAATTACAATTCCCATCAGGCCTAGTCATGTCTGTGAATGTCAGACTTTTACAATGCCTCATGGGATGTGTAGTTCTGCAACAGCTGGAGGGCCGTAGTTTGAAGATCCCTGCCTTAAGATAAAATTCCTTCTGTGGGCAGTAGCCCCCCCCCCCCCCCCCCAATACTTACCTGCGTTCCTCTTCTAGCTCCAGCGATGTTGTTGGAATTTCTCGGCCATCCGGGACTCCCCTCCTCAGTGGCTGAGAAAGCAGTGCGGTGCCATTGGCTCCCGCTGCTGTCAAAGTCAGTCAGCCAATTAGAATAGAAAGAGGGCGGGGTCAGGCCGCAGCTCCGTATCTGAATGGACACAGGGAGCTGTGTCTCGGCTCAGGTGTCCCCATAGCAAGCTGGTTGCTGTGGGGGCACACGGCAGGAGGGAGGGGCCAGGAGAGCCGAAGAGGGACTCGAGAAGAGGAGGATCTGGATTGTGCTGTGCAAAACCACTGCGCAGAGGAGATAAGTACAACAGGTTTGTTATTTTTAAACAAAAAAAAAAAACGACTTTACAAATCACTTTAAGTAGTGAAGTTTACATCTGATAAGATGTTGAGAAAGCTCTCCCCTCTTTCATTAGCCAGCTCAGGACCTAATTGACAATATATTACTGGAAAAAGAGTACATTACATTATAGGCAACTAATAAGTGATGGATAGGGATATACAGTATCTCACAAAAGTGAGTACACCCCTCACATTTTTGTAAATATTTTATTATATCTTTTCATGTGACAACACTGAAGAAATGACACTTTGTTATACAAGCTGTACACTCACTACTTTACATTGCAGAAGTGTAAATTTGCTGTCCCTTCAAAATAACTCAACACAGCCATTAATGTCTAAACAGCTGGCAACAAAAGTGAGTACACACCTAACTGAAAACGTCCAAATTGGGCCATTTTACCTCGCCCGTTTAATTTGACTTGTTAGTGTTACAAGGTCTCAGGTGTGAATGGGGAGCAGGTGTGTTGAATTTGCCACCGGAGTCCTCTTCCACTCCTCCAAGACGACATCATGGAGCTGGTGGATGTTAGTGATCTTGCACTACTCTACCTTCCGTTTGAGGATGCCCCACAGATGCTCAATAAGGTTTGGGTATGGAGACATACTTAGCCAGTCCATCACCTTTACCCTCAGCTTCTTTAGCAAGGCAGTGGTTGTCTTGGAGGTGTTTGGGGTCGGTATGTTGGAATACTGCCCTGTGGTCCAGTCTCCGAAGGGAGGGGATCATGCTCTGCTTCAGTATGTCACAGTACATGTTGGCATTCATGGTTCCCTCAATGAACTGTAGCTCCCCAGTGGCGGCAGTACTCATGCAGCCCCAGACAATGACACTCCCACCACCATGCTTGACTGTAAGACACACTTGTCCTTGTACTCCTCACCTGGTTGCTGCCACACACGCTTGACACCATCTGAACCAAATAAATTATCTTGGTCTCATCAGACCACAGTCAATGGTTCCAGTAATCCATGTCCTTTTTCTGCTTGTCTTCAGCAAACTGTTTGCGGGCTTTCTTGTGCATCATCTTTAGAAGAGACTTCCTTCCGGGCCGACAGCCATGCAGACCAATATGATGCAGTGTGCGGTGTATGGTCTGAGCACTGACAGGCTGACCCCCCCACCCTTTCAACCTCTGCAGCAATGCTGGCAGTACTCATACGTCTATTTCCAAAAGACAACCTTTGGATATGACGCTGAGCTTCTTAGGTCGACCATGGCGAGGCCTGTTCTGAGTGGAACCTGTCCTGTTAAACCGCTGTATGGTCTTGGCCACCGTGCTGCAGATCAGTTTTAGGGTCTTGGCAATCTTATATCTTAGGCCATCTTTATGTAGAGCAACAATTCTTTTTTTTTTCAGATCCTCAGAGAGTTATTTGCCATGAGGTGCCATGTTGAACTTCCAGTGACCAGTATGAGAGAGAGGGCGATAACACCAAATTTAACACACTTGCAAATTTAACACACTTGCTCCCCTTACAACATTAACGAGTCACATGACAGCAGGGAGGGAAAGTGGCTAAATGGGCCAAATTTGGACATTTTCACGTAGGGGTGTACTCACTTTTGTTGCCAGCGGTTTAGACATTAATGGCTGTGTGCAGGGCTGGGAAAAAAATCGATTTGAATCTTGAATCGAGTTGAGAGGTCAAATCGATTCAAATCTTCTTCAAATCGATTTTTTTAGATTTTTATTTATTTATTTTTTTTTTAACAGCACCGCGCCGGGCCTGAGGAGCTGCGGGCACGATTTTTCAGGCGAGGCCGTGGCTTCAGCCTAGTCCGCGAGGCCCGACGCTGTGCATGGGTGGGTGGGTGTGTAGGCGGGGTAATGGGCTGTTGGTGGAACACTGCTGTGTATTGGAGGGCTGTGATATCAGAAGGAGGAGGGGGTGGGGGGATCACAGGGACATTCCCGGGCTGCAGAGAGAGAGAGAAGGGAGGGTGAGTCAGAGCTGCCTGTATGGTGTATTTCATGAGATACTGATAGCCATGTGATCACTGCCAGAAAGAATAATACCTCAGAGGAGAGAAGTCACATCACATCCCATTCCATATATTCACCCTTCTTAAATTTCATTACACAGCACTGTGCTCAATATATGACAATACCCCCATATGACATCACACAGCAATGTGCTCATCACTGTATACTGACACGCTACATCACTGTATACTGACACGCTACATCACTGTATACTGACACGCTACATCACTGAGTGATGTAGCGACGTGTCAGTATGCGGTGATGTAGCGACGTGTCAGTATGCGGTGATGTAGCGACGTGTCAGTATGCGGTGATGTAGCGACGTGTCAGTATGCGGTGATGTAGCGACGTGTCAGTATGCGGTGATGTAGCGACGTGTCAGTATGCGGTGATGTAGCGACGTGTCAGTATGCGGTGATGTGGCGACGTGTCAGTATGCGGTGATGTAGCGGCGTGTCAGTATACGGTGATGTAGCGGCGTGTCAGTATACGGTGATGTAGCGGCTGTCAGTATACGGTGATGTAGTATGTCAGTATACGGTGATGTAGTATGTCAGTATACGGTGATGTAGTATGTCAGTATACGGTGATGTAGTATGTCAGTATACGGTGATGTAGTATGTCAGTATACGGTGATGTAGTATGTCAGTATACGGTGATGTAGTATGTCAGTATACGGTGATGTAGTATGTCAGTATACGGTGATGTAGTATGTCAGTATATACAGTGATGTAGTATGTCAGTATATACAGTGATGTAGTATGTCAGTATATACAGTGATGTAGTGTGTCAGTATATACAGTGATGTAGTGTGTCAGTATATACAGTGATGTAGTGTGTCAGTATATACAGTGATGTAGTGTGTCAGTATATACAGTGATGTAGTGTGTCAGTATATACAGTGATGTAGTGTCACCTGTCACCACCGAGCTTGCCTCAACCTGCTGTTGTTTATAGGTACATTTTCCTTGCAAAGAATGTTTAAAATGCACTTACATTTTTTTTGAAATTTTGTTTGTTGATGCACTTTAAGATAATAATAATAAAAAAAATAAAAATCGGATTCAAATCGTGAATAGAGTTTTTTATAAAAAAAAAAAAAAAAAAATCGCAGATTTTTTTTGGGGGGAAAATCTCCCGGCCCTAGCTGTGTGTTGAGTTATTTTGAGGGGACAGCAAATATACACCATTATACAAGCTGTACACTCACTACTTTACATTGTAGCAAAGTGTCATTTCATCAGTGTTACAATGTAGATACTTGCCAGCACACCAAGGATCAGCACAGGATGGCGTCCAAACGGTTTAGTTTATTGCATGATCACAACACAAAGAGGTGCAACATTTCGGAGTCACACAGGACCCCTTCGTCAGGCATTTGATTAATGTGAAAATAACAGTGGAGAGAATTTAAGTAACCATCAACCAATCAAAAATCAAGAAAAAGAATCAAGAAAAAGCAAAACCCCTCCCCCCAGAGAAGTATGACGTCACAAATCCCGCCAGAAAAGACTAAAAAATTAGCATAATAAAAGGATAGCATGTTTAAAACAGATCACCAAACATATGTAAATTAGGGGTTAAAAAGCTACTAACATTACCTGTATTTGTCATGTAAAAAAGTGGACCATGAGCCATAAGGAGAAAGCCCATTGCTAGGGAACATGACTGATGATAGCATGATTGAGAAATCAATTGGCACTAGTGCAGGGAAGCATAAATTATATTAAGCCGGCAATCACTGATTGCGTATTGCGCGATGTAGCGGTGGTAACCAGGCAACAGGGACGCTGTATTGTCGGGGGCCGCCGATGCTGTGAAACAGCATCAGATCGGCGCCTGTGTGGGGGTAATTGCTTCGGACTAGGCAGAGATCGCCGGCCGCGCATGCGTAATGCGCGGTCAGTAACTGGGCAACGGGAGACGCTGCATTGCCAGGGCCACCGATGTCATAGAAACGAATTACGCCGGCTGGCCCCGCCCATGAAGGCATGTCCAATTGGGGGAGGTAGGGGAGGATGTGGGCAGTGTGAGTGATGTGAGAGGAGAAGTGCAGAATGTGAAGAAAACGAAAGAGAAACACAGAGGAAAGAAAGGGGGGGAGAGATCGGGACCAATGAGTTGAAAATAGATAAGAAAGCAGATAAGAAAAGGATTGTAAGTAATCAAAGAGAAGAGAGAAAAAGGGGGGAGGGGAAAAGGAGGAGGGGGAAACAAAAGTGGTGAAATTTAAAAATGAAAATAATAATAAAAATAAATAAGAATACAAATTAAACTGAAAATAAAATTAAAAATAAATATAAAAATTAATAAATAATAAATATTAAAAAAAATATCATCATTAAACCCGCCGATAAAGGCAGGGCCATAGTGGTCATGGACTATGCTGACTACAGGGAAGGTATGACTGCCATGTTGGCAGATACAACAAGTTATGTTGCACTTCACCAGAATCCCGTACCCAGTATTAGAAATGCATTAAACTCCCTGATTAATCTTGGGAAACTGAACGGCTGGTTATCTGACAATACCGCTGAATTCCTATACAATGAACACCCCCGCTGTCCAGTCATTTATGGCCTACCAAAAATTCACAAAGGAACGAACCTTCTGAAATTTAGACCTATTGTGTCGAGTACAGGGTCAATCACCCAACCTCTGGCTCAGCTACTTGACCATCTCCTACAACCTTTGGTAAGAAAGCTACCAGCCTACATTAGGGATACAAATGACTTCCTAGAGAAACTTAGTGCATTCACACACTTTGGTGATGGATGGAAACTTGCAACCATGGGCATTGGATCCTTGTACACATGTATACCCAATGATGCTGGAATACAGGCCGTCATTTTTTGACTGATATGGAACCAACACCCATACCCAAAGAGTTTCTCATCGAATGTCTGAATTTGTGCTTACAAACAGCTACTTTTCATTCGAGGGCACCAAGTACGCACAGATCCGGGGCACAGCCATGGGGAGCTCAGCGACCCCATCTTTTGCCAATCTGTTTGTAGGCCTGCTTGAGGAACGTTACATTTATCCATCTGATGCCTTTACCAACTATATTAAATGTTGGTTTAGGTACATTGATGACATTTTCCTAATTTGGGCCGGCGAGGACGTTCGGTTCTTTGATTTAGTTGTTTTTTGAACAGTATCTTCACAGGGGTTGTGTTCACGCCCGAAATCTCACCATGCAGCATTTATTTCCTATATGTAATGATCACTAACTCTCAGGGCTCTCTGGTTACATGTCTCTTCACAAAACCCACTGACAGGAATACTCTCCTGCACTACCAAAGTGCACATCCCAAACATCTTCTCAACAGTCTGCCAATATCTCAGTTTATGAGAGTAGAACGCATTTGCTCTGATGAAGATGACAAACTACGGCAACTTAACAAGAGGTACGAGAAGTTTCGGGAAAGAGGGTACCCTGTAGAAGTCCTTGACCATGCACTAACCAAGATTAGGACCACCCGCACTAAGTCCTCAGGGCCTCTAGATCGACCACTGTTCGTCCACACGTTCAACCGTGAATCTGACAACATCAGACAAGCCATTAGGAAAAATCTACGTATTCTACAAGCCGACAACACATTGGCATTTGAACTCAAAACGGGGCCCGTAATTGCACATAGATGGAAACAAGGCACTTCGTGATGTTCTCGTACAAGCGGACCCTAGACATAAATACGTTAAGACTATACCTAAAATTTCACAGAAGACTGGCTGCTACAAATGCCACAATTGCAATGTGTGTAATTCCCTCACATGTGGTGAACACTTCACGCACCCATATAGGGGTAATCGCTATCGCATAAAAGAGTACCTGAACTGCAACACAGACTACTGTGTTTACATTCTCAAATGCCCATGCACACTTACTTATGTCGGCAAAACAACCAGTCCTTTCAAAAGGAGGTTTCAAAAACACAGAAGTGATATTAGACTCGCTCTATCAAGAACAGAAGAAGACAAGCAGATCGATCTGAACAAACCAGTGGCAGTGCATTTTGTCAAACACAGACATCAAACACACAAACTAAGGGGTATGGTTATTGAACATGTCCAACAACCCATTAGAGGAGGTGACCATAACCGTCAACTGCTACAACGCGAAGCCTATTGGATCCATACCCTGGGCACGGTCCATCCTGGAGGACCTAACGCCAACCTATCATTTACATGCTTTCTGAATGAGAGATAGCTGACCTGTTTCCTTGATTTGAACGATGATCAAACTAATTTTCTTGACTTTGGAGTTCCTTTCTTTGCTTATTCAAAGAAATATAGGACTATTTTGGACCCATTGTGACTTTTTCTCACTGGTATCATTCCCTGCATATAATGGACCTTCTGATTCAATTTTGAATGTAGATAGCTTGACCTTTTATAACCAGACTGAGTGTTCCCTCTTCCCCTTCTTCCTTCCTCACCCCTCCCTTTTCCTGTCTTCCTTTCCCCCTCTTTCTTTTTCTTCCTTTTTTTGTGTTTCTCTTTTCTCCCCCCCCCCCACTATCTTTATCATTATTTTTATTTTCTTTATTTGTATTTATTTCTTTATTCATTATTTTTTATTTTTATTATTTTTTATTTTTATATTTATTAAATGTATTTTTAATTTTAATTTTATTTTCAGTTTAATTTGTATTCTTATTTTTATTATTTTCATTTTTAAATTTCACCACTTTTGTTTCCCCCTCCTCCTTTTTTTATCTGCTTTCTTATCTACTTTCAACTCCTTGGTCCAGATCTCTCCCCCCCCCTTTCTTTCCTCCGTGTTTCTCTTTTGTTTTCTTCACGTTCTGCACTTCTCCTCTCACATCACTCACACTGCCCACATCCTCCCCTACCTCCCCCAATTGGATATAGTCTGCCCTTATGGGTGGGGCCAGACGGCGTCATTAGTTTCTATGACATCGGCGGCCCCAGCAATGCAGCGTCTCCCATTGCCCAGTTACTGACCGCGCATTACGCATGAGCGGCCGACGATCTCTGCCTAGTCCGAAGCAATTACCCCCACACGGGCGGCGATCTGATGCTGTTTCACAGCATCGGCGGCCCCCGGCAATACAGCGTCCCTGTTGCCTGGCTACCACCGCTACATCGCGCAATCGGTGATTGCTGGCTTAATATAATGTATGCTTCCCTGCACTAGTGCCAATTGGATTTCTTAATCATGCTATCATCAGTCATGTTCCCTAGCTACGGGCTCTCCCCTTATGGCTCATGATCCACTTTTTTACATGACAAACACAGGTAATGTCAGTAGCTTTTTAACCCCTAATTTACATATGGTTTGGTGATCGGTTTTAAACATGCTATCCTTTTATTATGCTAATTTTTGAGTCTTTTCTGGCGGGATTTATGACGTCACACCTTTCTGGGGTGGGGGGGTTTGCTTTTTCTTGATTTTTGATTGGTTGATGGTTACTTAAAGTCTCTCCACTGTTATTTTCACATTTATCACATGCCTGACGAAGGGGTGCATGACTCCAAAACATTGCACCTCTGTATTGTGATCATGCAACAAACTAAACCGTTTGGACGCCATCCTGTGCTGATCCTTGGTGTGCTGGCAAGTATCTACATTGTG